>ML110420.1:61791-85361 GCA_003697995.1 Taxidea taxus jeffersonii
CCTTTTGCCCCCCCCCCCCCACGATTTGGGATCTCTTCTGATTTGGTTAAAGCACATTTTCCTGGGGTCTTTGATACTCTTTTAATATTTCATTTGCTCCTTCATATATTCTTATCTGGACAAAATGACAAGGCGGAAAAACCCACCACAAAAAAAAAGAACAGGAGACAGGACTGAAGGCTAGGGACCTAATCAATATAGACATTGGTAATATGTCAGATCTAGAATTCAGGATGATGATTCTCAAGGTTCTAGCCGGGCTCGAAAAAGGCATGGAAGATATTAGAGAAACCTTGTCTGGAGAAATAAAACCCCTTTCTGGAGAAATAAAAGAACTAAAATCTAACCAAGTTGAAATAACAAAAGCTATTAATGAGGTGCAATCAAAAAGGGAGGCTCTTACTGCTAGGATAAATGAGGCAGAAGACAGAATTAGTGATATAGAAGACCAAATGACAGAGAATAAAGAAGCAGAGCAAAAGAGATAAAAACAACTACTGGACCACGAGGGGAGAATTCGAGAGATAAGTGATACCATAAGACGAAACAACATTAGAATAATTGGGAATCCAGAAGAAGAAGAAAGAGAGAGGGGAGCAGAAGGTATATTGGAGAGAATTACCATAGAGAATTTCCCTAATATGGCAAAGGGAACAAGCATCAAAATCCAGGAGGTGCAGAGAAGCCCCCTCAAAATCAATAGGAATAGGTCCACACCCCATCATCTAATAGTAAAATTTACAAGTCTTAGCGTCAAAGAGAAAATCCTGAAAGCAGCATGGGACAAGAAGTCTGTAACATACAATGGTAAAAATACTAGATTGGCAGCAGACTTATCCACAGAGACCAGGCAGGCCAGAAAGAACTGGCATGATATATCCAGAGCACTAAATGAGAAACACATGCAGCCAAGAATACTTTATCCAGCTAGGTTATCACTGAAAATAGAAGGGGAGATAAAAAGCTCCCAGGACAAACAAAAACTGAAAGAATGTGCAAACACCAAACCAGATCTACAGGAAATATTGGAAGGGGTCCTCTAAGCAAAGAGAGACCCTAAAAGTATTAGATCAGAAAGGAACAGAGACAATATACAGTAACAATCACCTTACAGGCAATACAATGGCACTAAATTCATATCTCTCAATAGTTACCCTGAATATAAATGGGCTAAATGCCCCAATCAAAAGACACAGGGTTTCAGAATGGATAAAAAGACAAAACCCATCAATATGCTGCCTACAAGAAACTCATTTTAGACCCGAAGACACATCCAGATTGAAAGTGAAGGGGTAGAAAACAATTTGCCATGCTAATGGACATCAGAAGAAAGCTGGGGTGGCAATCCTTATATCAGATCAATTAGATTTTAAGCCAAAGACTATAATAAGAGATGAGGAAGGACACTATATCATACTCAAAGGGTCTGTCCAACAAGAAGATCAAACAATTTTTAATATCTATGCCCCTAACATGGGAGCAGCCAACTATATAAACCAATTAATAACAAAATCAAAGAAACACATTGACAAGGATACAATAATAGTAGGGGACTTTAACACGCCCCTCACTGAAATGGACAGACCACCAAGCAAAAGATCAACAAGGAAATAAAGGTCTTAAATGACACACTGGGCCAGATGGACATCACAGATATATTCAGAACATTCCATCCCAAAGCAACAGAATACACATTCTTCTCTAGTGCCCATGGAACCTTCTCCACAACAGATCACATCCTGGGTCATAAATCAGGTCTCAACAGGTATCAAAAGATTGGGATCATTCCCTGCATATTTTCAGACCACAATGCTCTGAAGCTAGAACTCAATCACAAGAGGAAATGTGGAAAGAGCACAAATACATGGAGGCTCAACAGCATCCTTCTAAAAAATGAATGGGTCAACCAGGAAATTAAAGAAGAATTGAAAAAAACCATGGAAACAAATGATAATGAAAACACAACGGTCCAAAATCTGTGGGACACAGCAAAGGCAGTCCTGAGAGGAAAATATATAGCGATACAAGCCTATCTCAAGAAACAGGAAAGGTCTCAAATACACAACCTAACCCTACACCTTAAGGAACTCGAGAGAGAACAACAAAGAAAGCCTAAACCCAGCAGGAGAAGAGAAATAATAAAGATCAAAGCAGAAATCAATGAAATAGAAACCAAAAAAACAATAGAACAAATCAATGAAACTAGGAGCTGGTTCTTTGAAAGAATTAATAAGATTGATAAACCCCTGGCCAGACTTATCCAAAAGAAAAGAGAAAGGACCCAAATAAATAAAATCATGAATGAAAGAGGAGAGATCACAACCAACACCAAAGAAATACAAACAAATATAAGAACATATTATGAGCAACTCTATGCTAACAAATTTGACAATCCGGAGGAAATGGATGCTTTCTTAGAGACATATAAACTGTCAAAACTGAACCAGGAAGAAACAGAAAACCTGAATAGGCCCATAACCAGTAAGGAGATTGAAACAGTCATCAAAAATCTCCAAACAAACAAAAGCCCAGGGCCAGATGGTTTCCCAGGGGAATTCTACCAGACATTTAAAGAAGAATTAATTCCTGTTCTCCTGAAACTGTTCCAAAAAATAGAAATGGAAGGAAAACTTCCAAACTCATTTTATGAGGCCAGCATCACCTTGATCCCCAAACCAGACAAGGATCCCATCAAAAAAGAGAATTACAGACCAATATCCTTGATAAACACAGATGCGAAAATTCTCACCAAAATACTAGCCAATAGGATCCAACAGTACATTAAAAGGATTATTCACCACAACCAAGTGGGATTTATTCCAGGGCAGCAAGTTTGGTTCAACATCCGCAAATCAATCAAGTGATACAATACATTAACAAAAGAAAGAACAAGAACTATATGATATTCTCAATAGATGCTGAAAAAGCATTTGATAAAGTGCAACATCCCTTCCTGATCAAAACTCTTCAAAGTGTAGGGATAGAAGGTACATACCTCAATATTATCAAAGCCATCTATGAAAAACCCACGGCAAGTATCATTCTCAATGGAGAAAAACTGAGAGCTTTTCCGCTAAGGTCAGGAACACGGCAGGGATGTCCGTTATCACCACTGCTATTCAACATAGTACCAGAAGTCCTAGCCTCAGCAATCAGACAACAAAAAGAAATTAAAGGCATCCAAAGTGGCAAAGAAGAAGTCAAACTATCACTCCTTGCAGATGATATGATACTATATGTGGAAAACCCAAAAGGCTCCACTCCAAAACTGCTAGAGCTTGTACAGGAATTCAGTAAAGTGTCAGGATATAAAATCAATGCACAGAAATCAGTTGCATTTCTTTACACAAGCAACAAGACAGAAGAAGGAGAAATTAAGGAGTCAATCCCATTTACAATTACACCCAAAACCATAAGATACCTAGGAATAAGCCTAACCAAAGAGGCAAAGAATCTATACTCAGAAAATTATAAAGTACTCATGAAAGAAATTGAGGAAGACACAAAGAAATGGAAAAATGTTCCATGCTCATGGATTGGAAGAATAAATATTGTGAAAATGTCTATGCTACCAAAATATATCTACACATTTAATGCAATGCCTACCAAAATCCCATCCAATTTTTTCAAAGAAATGGAACAAATAATCCTAAAATTTATATGGAACCAGAAAAGACCTCGAATAGCCAAAGGAATATTGAAAAAGAAAGCCAAAGTTGGTGGCATCACCATTCCAGACTTCAAGATCTATTACAAAGCTGCCATCATCAAGACAGTATGGTACGGGCACAAAAACAGACACATAGATCAATGGAACAGAATAGAGAGCCCAGAAATAGACCCTCAATTCTATGGCCAACTAATCTTCGACAAAGCAGGAAAGATATTCCAATGGAAAAACGACAGCCTCTTCAACAAATGGTGTTGGGAAAATTGGACAGCCACATGCAGAACAATGAATTTGGACCATTTCTTTACACCACACACGAAAATAGACTCAAAATGGATGAAGGACCTCAACATGAGAAAGGAATCCATCAAAATCCTTGAGGAGAACACAGGCAGCAACCTCTTTGACCTCAGCCACAGCACCTTCTTCCTAGGAACAACGCCAAAGGCAAGGGAAGCAAGGGCAAAAATGAACTATTGTGACTTAATCAAGATCAAAAGCTTTTGCACAGCAAAGGAAACAGTCAACAAAACCAAAAGACAACTGACAGAATGGGAGAAGATTTGCAAACGACATATCAGATAAAGGGGCTAGTATCTAAAATCTATAAAGAGCTTAGCAAACTCAACACCCAAACAAATAATCCAATCAAGAAATGGGCAGAAGATATGAACAGACATTTCTGCAAAGAAAACATCCATATGGCCATCATTCAGACACATGAAAAAGTGCTCCACATCACTAGGCATCAGGGAAATACAAATCAAAACCACAATGAGATACCACCTCACACCAGTCAGAATGGCTAAAATGAACAAGTCAGAAAATGACAGATGCTGGCGAGGATGTGGAGAAAGGGGAACCCTCCTACACTGTTGGTGGGAATGCAAGCTGGTGCAACCACTCTGGAAAACAGCATGGAGGTTCCTCAAAAAATTGAAAATAGAGCTACCTTATGACCCAGCAATTGCACTACTGGGTATTTATCCTAAAGATACAAACGTAGTGATCCGAAGGGGCACGTGTACCCGAATGTTTATAGCAGCAATGTCCACAATAGCCAAGTTATGGAAAGAACCTAGATGTCCATCAACAGATGAATGGATAAAGAAGAGGTGGTATATACATACAATGGAATACTATGCAGCCATCAAAAGAAATGAAATCTTGCCTTTTGCGACGACATGGATGGAACTAGAGGGTATTATCCTTAGCGAAATAAGTCAATCGGAGAAGGACAACTATCATATGATCTCCCTGATATAAGGAAGTGGAGATGCAAAAGGAGTGGGGGTTAAGGGGGTAGAAAAAGAATAAATGAAACAAGATGGGATCAGGAGGGAGAGAAACCAAAAGAGACTCTTAGTGTCATAAAACAAACTGAGGGGAGTGGGGGGGGGGTTGGGAGAGGGTGGTGGGGTTACATTATATGTTTAAATAAAAATTTTAAAAAAAGATAAAGAGTCATATTGATATGAATACATTGATACTAGGAGATCTTAACACACCACTCTCAGTAATAGAGAGATTAAGCAGAAAATCAATAAAGAAATAAGAGCATTGAATGACACATTGAACCAGATGGACCTCATAGATATATACAGACCATTCCACCCTAAAACAACAGAATACTCATTCTTCTCAAGTGCACATGGAACCTTCTCCAGAATAGACCACACTCTGGGTCACAAATCAGGGCTCAACCAATAGCAAAAGACTGAGATTATCCCCTGCATATTCTCAGATCACAATGCTTTGAAACTGGAGCTCAATCACAAGGAAAAGTTTGGAAGGAACTCAAACACCTGGAAGCTAAAGACCCGCTTGCTTAAGAATGTTTGGATCAACCAGGAGATCAAAGAAGAACTTAAACAATTCATGGAAACCAATGAGAATGAAGACACTTCGGCCCAAAACCTATGGAATATAGCAAAGATGGTCCTAAGGGGGAAATACATAGCCATCCAAGCCTCCCTCAAAAAAATTGAAAAATCCAGAATACACCAGTTTTCTCTACACCTTAAAGAACTGGAGAATCAACAACAAATTAAGCCAACTCCACACACAAGAAGGGAAATAGTCAAGATTAGAGCAGAGATCAATGAGATAGAAACTAGAGATACAGTAGAACGTATCAATGAAACTAGAAGCTTGTTTTTTGAAGGAATCAATTAGATCGATAAACCATTGGCCACACTAATCCAAAAGAAAAGAGTGAAGGCCCAAATTAATAAAATTATGAATGAAACAAGAGAGATCACAACTAACACCAAGGAAATAGAAACAATTATCAGAAGTTATTATCAACAGTTCTATGCCCATAAGTCAAGCAACCTAGATGAAATGGATGCATTCCTGGAAAACTATAAACTTCCAAAATTGAACCAGGAAGAAATTGACAACCTGAATAGACTGATATCTAGTAACGAGATTGAAGCAGTGATCAAAACCTCCCAAAAACCAAGAGCCCAGGACCTGTTGGATTCCTTGGGGAATTCTACCAAACTTTCAAAGAAGAAATAATACCTATTCTCCTGAAGCTGTTTCAAAAAATTGAAGCAGAAGGAAAACTTCCAGATTCTTTTTATGAAGCCAGCATTACCCTGATCCTCAAACCAGGTAAAGACCCCAACAAAAAGGAGAATTTCAGACCAGTATCACTGATGAATATGGATACTAAGATTCTCAACAAGATCCTAGCAAATAGAATCCAACAGCACATTAAAAAGATTATCCACCATGACCAGATGGGATTCATCCCTGGGCTGCAAGGATGGTTCAACATTTGCAAATCAATCAATGTGATAGAACAAATCAATAAGAGAAGAGAGAAGAACCACATGGTCCTCTCGATTGATGCAGAAAAAGCATTTGGCAAAATCCAGCATCCGTTCCTGATTAAAATCAAAAATATATTTCAAAGTATAGGGATAGAGGGAACATTTCTGAACTTCATAAATCTATGAAAAACCCACAGCAAATATCATCCTCAATGGGAAAAAGCTCACAGCCTTCCCTTTGAGATCAGGACAAGCATTCCCACTCTCACCACTCTTGTTCAACATAGTATTAGAAGTCCTAGCAAAAGCAATTAGACAACAAAGAGAAATAAAAGGTATCCAAATTGGTAATGAAGAAGTCAAACTCTCTCTCTTCGCAGATGACATGATACTTTATACGGAAAACCCAAAAGACTCCACCCCCAAAGTAGTAGAACGCATACAGCAATTCAGTCATGTGGCAGAAATCAGTTGCTTTCTTATACACTAACAATGAAAACACAGAAAGGGAAATTAGAGAATCGATTCCATTTATTAAAGCACCAAGAACCATAAGATACCTGGGAATAAACTAACCAAAGAGGTAAAGGATCTGTACTCAAGGAACTACAGAACACTCATGAAAGAAATCAAAAAAGACACAAAAAGATGGAAGACCATTCCATGCTCTTGGATCAGAAGAATATACATTGTTAAAATGTCTACACTGCCTAGAGCAATCTATACTTCTAATGTCATTCCAATAAAATCACCTTTTTTCTCCAAAGATGTCTCAAGAATTTCTTCTTGGCCATCAGCTCTGACTTCACCTACATTCCAAACCTACATCAATAATGACACTCAAAGTTTTTAAAATAACCAAACACCTCATCAGTCCCTCTTGGAAGTTGCTGGGACACCAACTCATAACCACGAAAAGGGATAAAGGAAAAGAATTAAACATTTAACCCGCCTTTCCTGCAAGAATTTATTTCAGCATAACCAAAAAGATGATGAAGGAAAGTTCTTACAGGAAAAAGCCAGCTAATATATGCAGAAAAAAAATAAGATAGAGTTGCACAATTTTGCAACCTCTAATGAAATGAGGGATCCTGTCTAAAATAACAACACAAACTGGGTGGACTAAACAACATAAATTGTTTCACAGTTCTAGGGCCTTGGAGTTTCAGATCAAAGTGTCAGCAGTGGAGTTTCAGATCAAGGTGTCAGCAGAGTTGAATTCCTTTGAGGCGTCTCTCTTTGGCTTGTAGAGAGCCATCTTCTTGCTGTGTTCTCACGTGGGAGTAGGAAAGAGAAAACATGTTTTGTTGTCTCTTTTTATAAGGCTACTAATTTCCAGTATAAAACCTCACCCTCACGACCTCAGCTAAACCTATTTGTCTCCCAAAGGCCCCATTCGAAAGACTTATCTTTAAAAGACTGAAATTGGGGCACCTGGGTGGCTCAGTGGGTTAAGCCTCTGCCTTCAGCTCAGGTCATGATCTCAGGGTCCTGGGATCCAGCCCTGCATCGGGCTCAATGCTCGGCAGGGAGCCTGCCTCCCCCCGCCCCCGCTGCCTGCCTCTCTGCCTACTTGTGATCTCTGTCTGTCAAATAAATAAATAAAAATCTTTATAAAAAATAAATAAAAATAATAATAAAAGAATGAAATTATTGAGAGACATTAAAGAGAACAGAAATAGGGGCACCTCTGTGGCTCATTTGGTTAGGTGTCTGCCTTCAGCTCAGGTTGTGATCTCAGGGTCCTGGGACAGAACTCCTTCTTAGTGGGGTGTCTGCCTCTCTCTCCTTTCCCCTGTTCCTGCTCTCTCTGTCTCTGTCTCTGTCTCTATGTCTCTCTCTCCCTCCCCTTTCCCCTGTTCCTGCTCTCTCTGTCTCTCTCTGTCTCTGTCTCTATGTCTCTCTCTCAAATAAATAAAATCTTTTAAAAAGAGAGAGAGAACAGAATTAAAGAGTCTGGAACATACTTTGCCCAGAGTTTGAATACTGTTGAAACACAAATTCTCCTCAACTTGACCTGTGAATTCCACGCAATCTCAGGCAAATATCTATAGTTTTCCCCACCATGGCACTTGAAAACCAATTCTCCAATTTTTATGGAAATGCAAAATGCCAAGAATAGCCAAAATATTTTTCAAGAACAAGATGTGAAGAATTATTTCATTGGATATCAAGACATAATATAAAGCTTAGTTAATTAAAACAGGTTGGTGGTGGCATAAAGATTTTTTAAACCCCATGGAATGTAAGAGAAAGACTAGATATGGGACAAAGGTATGACTGCAGAATGGTGGAGATAGTGTGGTCTTTCAATAATGACATTAACATAATGAAGTATTTATAACAAGAAGTGAAAAGGCATATCTGATTCACAGTACACATAAAACCAATTCCAAGTGGCTTATAAACCTAATGCAAAAGGCAAAGCAATGAAGATTAAAGAGAGAATATGGGAGATTAACTATAACTGCAAGGTAATAAAAATTTCTTAGTGACATAACGGGGTCAGAAATGATAAGAAAACAGAAATCTACATGGAGCTAGAGTTGGTCCTGGGGATATATTCTGACCCCTCTTGGCCTACAGCTATGTTTTTCTAAATTTCTTTTAAACCACAATATACATTAAGATAGATATGTTATTTCTTGATATATACATCCCAATACACACACAAACACACACACACACACACACACACACACACACGTGCATGTACATACACACACACACACACACACACACACACACCACCTGAAACCAAATTTCACAAAACAATACATACCCTTGAATGTGAGGAGTCAAATATTTTCTTTTTTTATGCTATTATTCTGATTTATTTTTTTAATCCTGTTTGCTATCCATTAAAATGAATATGAACTACTGGGGGAGTTGTAACAGTTTAAAAATTGTTAGTCTAAAACAGAATTTTAGCAGGCAACTTAAGTGCAGAAGAGAATAAAGAACCTGACTGTGCAGCAAGCTAGTGGGAGGCTGGAAAGGGACTATCACAGCCCCATGTCTGAAAGAGCTGGGGTAGTGTGTGGCAATACATTTGGAGATAAAGAGTGTGGTCTTCGGATCAAGACTTCCTGGCTTTAGTTTCTGGCATGTGACTTTAGGCAAACCCCTTAAGGTATCTGTGCTTTTAAATGAGAATCATAATGGGGCTTGCTTCATAAGGTGGTTGAAATGTAAGGTGTTCTTACCTAAAGGGTCAATATATCTAAAGTATTCAGAATAGTGTTTATCTTGGTGAAAACACTACACCGTCCAAGTTGTGAAGCAAGACTAGCAGGTTAATATTGTAATCTTATTTATGGATGAAGAGATGGTAACCTAGGTAACACATGAGTTCCCAGACTCGAGGTGTGAGATTTGAGCCTTGAATGAATAAGGTAGAACTACTTAATTTATTGGAATAACTGATTTCACTGGATTCGTGAGGTTGCCTGTGAGATAGAGGTAAGTACCTCTATCTGGGAGTAGCACTTTGGAAAAGATGGATAAGATTAGTGACAAAATCATGGGGGAGGCATTGTAACATTTGTTTTCCCCAAACCTATAGGAAGCCAAATCACAAGCTCCCAATCTCGATGAGAGCTGTATGTTACCACAGGTGACATATAGGCTGCTGAGGGGTTCTGCTGGTTAAACAGAGTAATGGGGATTTTACTTCTTAGGATGCAAAAGTTTGCAAGAAGCTATTGCTCACAGTATAACAATGATAAAAACCCAACTTATTCCAAAATCATCCTATGTGATACCCATTAGAGACCTAAAAATGCAAAGAAGTTTAAATTCACGTATTTCAGGAAGGGATGGGCCCTTTCAAGGTAAGGGTTTTCTGTAACAGGTTTTATCTCTGGAGGATGGCAGGAAGAAAAATAAACCTGCTATAAATAAATTTTTAAAAATCTGGCCAAGGTAAGAAAAACCAACAAAACCTTCAAGGATCCTGTAGGTCATCATGATGGATCAAGAAAAGCACGAAAACCAGGCTAATCTACACACTCCATCAATTCTTTCCTTCAAACATTTATTCTCAGAATAAATTCTCAGAATGGTACGTGGAAGACTGGGATGGGGTAAGAGGGTAAAGGGGGAGAGAGAGGCGGGGGGATCCTGTGGTGTAAAAAGCTAGGGTAAGATTATAAAATAGTTCTTCCAAGTCATGGGAAGCAGGAGAAACGAGTAAGAAAGCAAAGAAAGAGGTGTTCAGAGTCTTGAATGCCAATTCCTAATTGAAAGAAGGACCTGATTCTTACCATCAAAGTATATGAAACCCATAGTAAACTATAATTAATTGCAACTACAGCCCATCCCTCGATGAGCTCAATTCCAGATTGAGGAGTAAAAGGAATTACAGGTTTGGGAATTTCTTACATTTTTTAATGAAGCATCATAATATTAAAAACAGAATGTGACAACTGAAAAATGCATGATGTAGAGTAACACTAGAAAAATCTCTAAACACTTTGAAAATAAGTAACACAATTTTAAATAATCCATGGATCAAAGAGGAAGTCCAAAGGATAGTTTAAAAAAATAGAACTGAACGAAAATGCCAAAATGTGTGGTATGCAACTAAAGCAGACCTGAGATGGATTTTATAATGTGAAATGCTCATGTTAGAAAAGAGGAAAGAGGAAGTCCCCAAAATAATAATTTAAGTTACCGCATCAAGAAGTTGGAAAAAGAAGGGCAAAATAGACCCAGAGTAAGCAGAAAGAAAGAAATCATGAAGATTGGATCTGAAATTAATGAAACTGAAAACAGGAAATAATAGAAAAAGCTGATGAAACAAAAAGCTTCTTCCTTAAACATATTAATCTAATAGAACCCTCTGGCAAAACTGACAAAAATAAAATCAGAAAAGACACAGATCAACAGTACCAGGAAACAAAGGGTATCATTATGGATTCTGCAGTCATACAAATGATACAAAGAGGGGAGGGGCACCAGGGTGACTCGAGTGGTTAAGCCTCTAACTCTTGATTTTGGCTCAGATCATGATCTCAGGATCATGAGACTGACCCCCACATTGGACTCTGCACTCAGCGGGGAGTCTGCTTGAGATTCTTCCTCCCCCTCTCCCTCTGCCTCCCCCCTCAACTTGTGTGTGCTTTCTCTCTCTCTCAAATAAATAAATAAATCCTAAAAAATAAAAATATACAAAGGGAATGTTGTAAACAATTTTACACTTATAAATTTGACAACTTAGAAGAAATGAACTGACTACTCAAAAGCCACAAATTGCCAAAACTTAATCACCATAAAACAGATATCTGAATAGTCAGGTAATCATTACAGAGGTCAAATTCATGATTTAAAACTTCCAAAAAAGAAACCTATAGCTCTCCTTGGTTTCGCTGTCAAATTCTACCAGATGTTTATAGAACTGACAATTTTATACAATCTTCACCAAAAATAGGAGAGGAATACCTCACATTTCATTTTAGAGGGTTGTTACCAAAACAAAGGCAATATGAAAATACACACACACACACACACACACTCACACACACACGCACCGCACACATACACACACACAAATATCTCTTATGAACTTTGATGCAATAGTCCTCAACAAAAATATCATCAAATTGAATATAAAAATTTATAAAAAGAATTTTATACATTCACCAAGTGAGATTTATCCCTGAAATATAAGGATGATTTAATATTTGAAATCAACCAACAAAACCTACCATATTAATATAGATTAAAAAATAGATTGACAAAAAATAAAATCTTGACAAAATCCAATACCCACACATGAAAAACTCTCAGTAAGGTAGGAATATAAGGGAAGTACCTGAACTTGATATGGAGGATTTACAGAAACATGCAGCTGATATGGTACTTAATTATGATAAACAGAATGTTAGCCCTGTAACATCAGGAGCAAGGCAAGGCAAGGGTATCTTTTATTCACTTTTATTCACTAATACTTTTATTCAGCATAGCACTGAAAGCTTTAGCTACTGCAATAAGAAGAGGAAAGAAAAGACCAACAGAATGGGAAAGAAGAAATAAAGCTGCCTCTAGTTGCAGATGACATAATTGTCTGCATAGAACATCTCAAGGAATATACAAAAATAAAGACCTATAAATAAGAACTGAGTTTAGCAAGAGTGCAGGATACAATATCAATATACAAAGTATCCATCACAGTTCTCCACGCCTAAAAGTGGTATGCAGAAACTGCAATTAAAAATGTAAAACCAGGGGTTCTTGGGTAGCTCCATCAGTTGAGCATCTGATTCTTGGCTTCAGCTCAGGTTATGATCTCATGGGTCATGGGATCGAGTGCTGCATCAGGCTCCCAGATCAGTGGGGAGTATGCTCGAATATTCTGTCCTTCTTCCCCCCCCGACTTGTGCATGATCTCTCTCTCTAAAATAAATAAATATTTGAAAATAAATAAATAAAATGTGAAATCATTTATAATCACACCAAAGAAAATCAAGTGTTTGGGTATAAACTCAACAAAAAATGTATAAGATATGAATGCTAAAAATTAAAAATATTGATAAAAGAATCATAGAATACCTAAATAAGTGAAGAGATGTACCATGTTAACATATTAGAAGACTCGGTGTAATATAGATCACTTCTCTCCAAATTAATCTAGAGGTTTAGTACAATTCCCCTTAGCATCCCAGCAAGGTTTTTGTAGATGTATACAGTATCATTCATTTATATGAACAGGCAAAACACCCAGAACAGCTAAAAACAATCTTGAAAAATAAGAACAAAGTGGGAGAAAAAATTGTATCCAATATTAAAGTTTACTATATAACTATAGTAGTGTAGACAGTATTGTATTGGTGGAAAGGCAGACATGTAGAGTAGTAGATCAAAATTAAAAACTCAGAAATACACTCTTATAAAGATACTAATCCAATTTTTGACAAAAATTTTGTGTTTTCTTGGCAAAAGCAACTCAACTGAAGAAATATAGCCTTTCCAAAAAATGGTACAGGAACAACTGGACATCCATAGGCAAAAAAGTGAACTTGGAACTTGACATTTTATGCAAAAATAAACTTGAAATGGATCACAGACATAAAGTTAAAACTATATAATTTTGGGGGACGTCTGGGTGGCTCAGTGGGTTAAGCCACTGCCTTCGGCTCAGGTCATGATCCCAGGGTCCTGGGATCGAGTCCCGCATGGGCTCCTTGCTCGGCAGGAAGCCTACTTCTCTCTCTGCCTCTGCCTGCCTCTCTGCCTGCTTGTGTGCTCTCTCTCTCTCTCTCCTTCTCTCTGACAAATAAATTTAAAAAATTTTTTTAAAAACTATATAATTTTTAGAAAAAAAACAGGAGAAAATATTTAGAATCTAGGTCTAGAAAAGACATCTTGGGCATTAAAAGCATAATGCATATAAGACAAAAATTAAAAATTAGTCCCCATCAAAACTAAAATATTTTGCTCTGCAAAAGATCCTGTGAAAAGGTTGGAGAAACAGGCTACAGACTGGTAGAAATTTATTGCAAAACATTCAACAAGGGATTAGTATCCATAATACGTAAAAAAAAACTCTTAAAAACACAGCAGTAAAACAAAAAAACCAATTTGAAAAACAGACATTTCACTGAAGATAACATATAGAAAATAATTACACATACAAAAAATGTTTAACATCATTGTCTATTGGGGAAATGTAAAATGAAACTACAATAAGCTATCACTGTACAATGATCATAATGGCAAACACAAAAAAGTGACACCACCAAATGCTGGCAAGAATGCAGAGAAACTAGATCACTCATTCATTGTTAGAAGGAATGAAAACTGGAACAGCTACTCTGGTAAACAGTTTGTAGTTCTTATATAGCAAATATGCTATTACCATACAACTTAGCAGTTGCATTCTTGGGCCTTTGTTTCAGGGAAATGAAAATTTATGTTCGTTCAAAACCTTTACACAAATGGGATAGCAATTTTACTCATAACAACCAAAAAAAAAAAAATTACGACTGGAAACAATGCAGATGTCCTTCAACAGGTTAGTGGTTAAACAAAACAAAATGGTGATCAAGCATACCATGCAATACTACTCAGCAGTGAAAAAGGGAATGAACTACTAGTCCATACTCAATGTAGATAAATCTCCGGAGAATTACACTGAATGGAAAAAATCCATTTCTAAAAGGTTACATACTATAGGACTTCATGTATATAACATTATTTAAATGAAAAAAAATAGAGAGCTGGAGAACAGATGAGTGGTTGTCAGGATAATAGGGAATAGAAGGTCAGTTGGGAGAGAAATGAGTGCTGTAACAAAAGGGCAAGATGAAGGGCACTTGTGATGGAACTATTCTGTATCTTAACTGAAGTGGTAAACTGCAGTAGACAATTGTACAGAACTAAGTAGACACACTGAAAGGCACACGGATAAATACATGCAGAACTGGGGAAATCTGGATAAGATCAGTGGACTATGTTCATATGAATTTCCTCAGTTGTGATGTTGTATCATAGTTTTATGAGATGCTATATGTGGGAGAAGGGTTAAGGGTACACAAGGTCTCTGTGTAATTTCCTACAAATGAATGTGGATCCATACAGTACTAAACTGTATGGGAACTGTCTCAAGATGAAAAGCTTCATAAAAATGTAAGTTGTAATAAGTGGAACACTGAGGAATTTTAGGGCACTGAAACTATTCTGTAGGATACTATAGTGGTATACATATGTCAAAATGCATTTGCCAAAACCCATAGAATGTACAACACCAAGACTGAGCCCTAATGTAAACTGTGGACTTTGGGTGATCATGATTTGTCAGTGTGGGTTCATCAGTGGTAACAAATGTATTGCGACGGTCTGGGAGATTGGTAGCAGGGGAGGTTGTGCATATGTGGGGATAGGGGCTATATGGGAATTCTCTGTAATTTCTGTTCAATTTTGCTGTGAACCTACAACTGCTCTAAAAATTGGAAGTATACTGTTATAAGGTTCCTTATATTAAATGTAAAGCAGTGTAATATTATTTGAAGGTGGACTCAACATTTTTTAAAATGTATATGGTAAATCTAAATGTATATGGTAAATCTAAATTTAAGGAGAAGTTTAAGTAATAAGTTGATAGAAAATGAAATAAAATCATAAAAATGCTCATTTAAGCCAACAGAGGGCAGAAAAATGGAAGTAAACAAAAATGAAACAGCAAGATGTTAGATTTTAATCCAACTGTATTAATAATCACTTTAAATGTGAATGGTTTTAAAGGAGTTAATACAATGACAAATTTTCAGATTGATAAAAAAGTAAGACCCAAGTATTGGTATAATCTGGTAGTATCTGCATTAATACCCAGCAAAGTAAATTTCAGAACAAGTAATCTTATCAGGGATAAATAGGTCTACTGTATGATGGTAAAGGGATCAATTTTATAAGGAAGTATAGAAATTCTAAATGTTTCTGTACTATCAATAGAGCTTGAAAATGATGGATCTAAAAGGAGATTACAGGTGGCTCAGTTGGTTATTTGGTGATTTTGAACAAAAATCATGATCTCATGAGTCATGGGATTGAGCCCCACATCAGGTTTCATGCTCAGTGGGGAGTCAGCTCAAAATTCTCTCTCTCCCTCTCTCTTTGCCCCTCCCCCATCTCTTAAATACATAAATAAATCTTTTAAAAAAATAAAAGGAGGATACAGACAACTCTGCAGTTATGTTTGGAGGTTTCCTCACTCCTCTGTCAATAATTTGACAATTATTAGAACAAGCAGGCAAAACAAAACAATCAGTGAGAATATAGGTGATCTGAACAACACTGTCAATATTGACCTAACTGACATTTCTAGAACATCTCATCCAACAACAGCATACTAGATGTTACTCTCACAGTACATGGAAACAGTCACCAAGATAGACCGCAATCTGGATCATAGAAAATAATCTTGAGGGGCACCTGGGTGGCTCAGTGGGTTAAAGCCTCTGCCTTCGGCTCAGGTCATGATTCCAGGGTCCTGGGATCGAGCCCCGCATCGGGCTCTCTGCCTCGCAGGGAGCCTGCTTCCTCCTCTCTCTCCTGCCTGCCTCTCTGCCTACTTGTGATCTCTGTCTGTTGAATAAATAAATAAAAGTCTTTAAAAAAGAAAAGAAAAGAAAAGAATCTTGAATTTAAAAGAACAAAGATCATACATAGTTATTGTAAAAACACAATGGGATTAAAGAAAAAATCAGTAGAAATAGAGCTGGAAAATCTGAACATATTTGGAAATTAAACCACACACATCTTTAAAAAAATAAATGGGTCAAAGTAGAAGTCTCAAGAGAAATTTAAAACATTTTAAGCTAAATGAAAATGAAAATGATTAAGATTTGTGGGAGATAGCAAAGCAGTGCTTAGAAGGAAATTTACATAAATAAGTCCTTATATCCCAGAAGAAGAAAAATCTGAAATCAATAACATAAGCTTTCATCTTAAGAGACTGGAGAAAGAAGAGCAAATTAAACTCAAATCAAGAAGAGTAATGGAAATAATAGAGATTAGAGCAGATATAAATGAGAATGAAAAAATAAATAAAAATTAATGAAACCAAAAGTTGGCTCTGAAAGAACGAGGTTGATAATATTCTGGGCAAATTGACCAATGTGAAAAAGGAAGACATAAGTTACCAATATCAGAAATGAGGGAAAGGTTTTAATGTTGATCTCACAGACATAAATTAAAAAACTAATGTAGTAAGAAGGCTGCAAATAACTCTATACCCATAAATTTAGCAACTTTGATGAAATGGACAAATTACTGAAAAGCACCAAGTCCCAAAACTCAGGCAAGATGTAAATAACTCAAATACTTTCATATCCATTAAAGGAAGTGAATTTTTAAATATTTGTAACAGAAAGGTTTTTTTTTCTCCAAAAGGGGAAAAAATCCAAGCCTTAAATGAGCATTTAAGGCAGAAATAATATTAATTCTATTAAACAGCTTCCAGAAAATAAAAGTGGGAAACACCTTCCACCCTTTAACAAGAGGCCAGATATTACCCTAATATCTCTTTGGGCATAGATACAAAAATCCTCACAAAATATTTGCAAATCAAAGCCAGAACAGCATAGGAAGGTATAATACAGTACAACCAAGTAAGATTCAACCCAGGAATGTAAATTTGGTTCAATATTCAAAACGCAAGCAATATAATTTGCCACATTAACAGAATTAAAAAGAAGAAACCACGCAAACCCTCTCAGGAGATGTAGAAACATATTACAAGCCCCAACTATCCAGACAGCATCAATCCCAAGATGATTCACATGGGGCACCAGTAGAATGACCCTTTGTCTCTTACAAGCCCCCGGTCCTTCCTGGCAGGACCCACTGCTGAAAAACAAAAGAGGCAAAAAGATGTGGATGTGTATTTCTTACACTCATCAGGCTCAAATCCTAAGAAAGGCAAGAAATCACCAGGACCCATGGGTTTCCTGAGTCTGCAGGCAAATGTTATCCTTTGACACATATCTCAAATTATCCTTTTTTTTTTTTTTTTGCATCAACCTGCCTCAAATCCCTTCCCTTATGATGGAGTTTTTCAGCTCTGGTTGGCTCTGCTTTGATTTCAGTTTCTCTTATTTGCACATAGTCTTTCATGGTACAGCGTTATGAACACAAAGAAAGAACCAAAGCACCAAAACCAGGACAACTGAGAAAAAGAGACAGGTCTTAGTCTTGAATGGACCCTCAGTTTTGCTTGGTAAAAGTTTTACTGTGGGCTTCACTCATTTCACTGTCATGGACACAATAATGTTAAATTTTGCACTTCCTTCTCCTGAATTTATTGAAATTACTGACTTCGCACATTCTCAATCTCTTCCAAAAGTCTATTGTGTCACGGAATGAATAATCACCTTTTCATAAAGTCAAGCCTTTTGATCCTCCCGAAGCAGTAGCAAAAAGTTGAACAGTCACACTATGCTTGTCTCCAGAGGATACATTCCTGACAGTGAATTTCTCCTTTGTAGTGTCTTTTGCTATCTGGATAAACTGCCAATTTTCCAAACCATCGGTCCTTTTCACTTCTTGCTTGGCAGGTCTTCTCTCCATTTATCTCTCCCTTCTCATATTTTCCTATAAACAGCAAGATGAAAACAGACTGCACCTTTAACACTGGGATTGAGAATCTCCTCAGCTAAATGACCAAGTTTGTCATTTACAATTTCTACTTTCTGCATAACCGCTGAACACAATTTCACTAAGCTCTCTGCCAATACATAATAAGGATTCTTGTCCTCCAGTTTCCAATCACATTTCCTCACTGTCTTCTGAACCTTCAGGTGCAGCATCCCCCGAGCCTACTCTGTGCATTCCCACCAGCAGCGGCTTAAAGCATATTTCTAATGTCTGTCTGTGATGCTTAGGCATCCTCTGAGGGAACTTGGGGTCTTGTACAAAGCTTTGCACCTCCTCTGAGCCCTCACTACCAGACCCTTAATATTCATATCTCTGCTAGCAGTCTGTTCAAGGCAGTCAAGACTTTCACTAATATCAGGCTCTTCAAAGATCCTTCCCGTCTCTGGCCACTGCCTGATTTCAAAGCTGCATTCATATTTTTAAGTATTTCTTAAAAACCTTAGTTCCAGGAACTTAAATCTGTATTTGGGTTTGTTGTTGTTGTTGTTGTTGCTGTGGTAACATATTCACAGGTATAACATCAGATGGTGAGGATTGGGGGTCGTGGAAACCAACATCCTGCCTCCTGCACCATCACTCCTACTAAGATCCAAGTGAGAGCCCTAAATATACAATTATAATTAATCAAAGCCTAATCTGAGATGTGGAAAGGAGGAAGACAGTGGTGCAGCATTTCCTGGGTGGCTCACAAGGGAGCCCACTGATGCCTGCAGGGCATCCTGGAGCTCACAGAACCAGAGACTACTCAGTAGGATCTCAGACTCAAACAGTAGAGGAAGGAGTGGAGAAACTGACTCAATGATTGTACCAACGGAGGTGAATTACACTGAATACGCATCTTCCTTCCAAAGAAGAACTTAACATGATGGAAGAATGAATTATTAGTTTTCTTCCTTCCCATTGCTCCCTCGAAAACACTTATGCATGCTTGTTCACACATGTGCACTCTACACACACACACACACACACACACACACACCTCTGCAAATCACTGCATTTACAGGAATTTTTCACTCTTCAGGTGGGTCTATTAGTTTCCAATAAACATACTTGGCATCTATTTTTGGATCTCATCACCCTAATGAAAGGGTTGCTGGATGCTTTGCAGCCAATTACAGTGTGCAAGATAAATGCATGTATTTGTTCATTCTCGATAGTGATGATTAAGAGGGAGTCATTTCACCATAGTCTAGCAGATGTTTAAAATATAAATGAACTGACTGCAACAGAGAATACTTTCTCCACAACCCAACCTGAGGAAAGTATCACACTGGATAGGGCTCTTTTGTCCAGTCCTATTAGCATGGACTTGCTCTTTTTTTCCTTTAAATACCACCAGGAGGATAAGATTAAAGAGATGCATACAGATACCTCTCAAAAAAGGAGGTGCTGGGGGCACCTGGGTGGCTCAGTGGGTTAAAGCCTCTGCCTTCAGCTCAGGTCATGATCCCAGGGTCCTGGGATCGAGCCCCGCATCGATCTCTCTGCACAGCGGGGAGCCTGCTTCCCCTCTCTCTCTCTGCCTTCTTCTCTGCCTGCTTGTGATCTCTGCATGTCAAATAAATAAAATCTTAAAAGAAAAAAAAGGGGGGTGCTGGCTCTCTCTTTTTTCATCGGAGGATCCCAACCTCCCAACTTTCCCTAATAGTTTATTTCTCTAATGCAGTACCAATAGGCTGCATTTGATGTTATTTCTCTACAGCAGAAGAAGTATGTTAATACAGAAAAATTATCTCTGAATAAATCTACTTTTGAAGTTCCCTACTGAGAGATACATTTTAAGCAGTGACGTGCAGTTATGGAAATGTGCTATCTGTAACCTTATCTTTTTGAGCCTGCTGACAATTCCCAGTCCACTTAGGACCAAAAAGTCCCCTGTATGTGACATGATCATGGCTTATTTGGTCTAGATGGATGTATTGAGAATGGGTAGCCTTGACCACAATGTGCTAAGTGTTGTTTCTATGTGACTGGTCTACCAGACCAGCTCGATCACCATAGGTGAGCAGCATGTTCTCCAGACCCTAATATTGCACATGATAGAGTCTGTGTATTTGGGTGTCAAAAATGTACATCTTATATGGCAATATAAACCATGTTCACACTCAGCCTTGGTTGTTAGTGTTTTGTGGATACTGGATTTAAACCTTTCTCAATGGCTGAATGACAATTGCTACCGTTAGGTCTTTGGAGGTCCTCATGGCTCCAACAGAGCTGCCCTCACATTGCACGCTTAGTTTCTCCCACTCCAGAAGCCTGCACTGCATGCACCCTATACACTTGCTCTGTCTCTGGTTTCCCTGAACCAATGTTCTGCAGTGCTCAAGAAAACTCTGATAGAAAGGTGATAGAAAACTTATAAAGTTAGTACTTAATGTATGATACTATATAGCCAAAATATTTCCCACATGGCAGTGACCATGTTTTTTGGGCACAGGAGGTGGTGTTAGAAGGTCTTGTCTTTCTTCCTTCTCTCCTCTCTGTAAAGCAGAGTGAATAACAGACATTAACAATCAACTTTGCCAATAAAAAAAGAACACAACAGGGTCATGGGGTCAAAGTGCATATGTAACTGGTAAATACTGTTTTTTGTCTCTTTTGCTTTATGAATATTTTATAAAATATATTATGACCAAATATAAAGTGTTTTAAATGCTTACAAATATGTATACATTTATATATTAAAATAAAATATGCATATAATAAATAGTATTTATTGGACATCAGGCAGCAGGAGATCAGCTAGATAGCCTATCAAACCATTCCGAACACCTACGAATCCAACAGGAGATTGAAGAGAAGAAAAACAATTCTAAAAACAGAAAATCGACCACTTTCTAAAAGGTAGGACCAGCGGAGAAGTGAATCCAACTCGACGGGAAGATAGACCCCAGGGGGAGGGGCCGGCTCCCGGCAAGCGCCGGAGCACCAAAATCAGGACTTTTAAAAGTCTGCTCCAGGGAGGGACATCACTCCAGAGGCTAAACTGGGGTGAAGACCTCATGGGGACAGAGTGGATTCAGGTCCCACAGGGTCACAGAAGGATCGGGGGTGTCTGAGTGTCGCAGAGCTCACAGGTATTAGAGCGGGGAAGCCGGCTGCAGAGACAGAGCCAAGGTTTCCTAGGGCCGTGGTCTGTGACATGGGCCGGTGCTCTGTGACACGGCCGGTGCTCTGTGCAACGGGTCCCCACAAGATCGGGGAGACTCCGACCGGGAGAGCTCAGGGATCTACGGGGTTCAGAGACTCCAGGTGGGACTCTGCCAGAGACAGAGACGCTTGGTCACAGGCTGGGTGAGCTGGGAGCGCTCCCAGGAGCCAGTGAGACGGGACTGATTACGCACGATTTTCTCCGAGCGCGGTCTCCGAGCGTGAACGGAGGCTGGGGAGACGGGGGAGTGATTAAACGCTTTTCTCTGAAGGCGCACTGAAGAATGGGGCCCCTAGCTCTCCGCTCCTCTGAACCGGAGATTGGGAGGCCGCCATTGTCATTCCCGTCCTCCGGAACTCTATGGAAAGCGTTCAGGGAACAAAAGCTCCCGAAAGCGAACCTGAGAGGATTACTTAGCCCGGTCCCTGGTAAGGGCGGTGCAATTCCACCTGGGGCAGAGACACTTGAGAATCATTACAACAGGCCCCTCCCCCAGAAGATCAAAGAAATCCAGCCAAGACCAAGTTCACTTAACAAGGAGAACAGCGGATTCTTATCTGGACAAAATGACAAGGCGGAAAAACTCACCACAAAAAAAAGAACAGGAGGCAGGACCAAAGGCTAGGGACCTAATCAATACAGACATTGGTAATATGTCAGATCAGGAATTCAGGATGACGATTCTCAAGGTTCTAGCCGGTCTTGAAAAAGGCATGGAAGATATTAGAGAAACCCTGTCTGGAGAAATAAAAGCCCTTTCTGGAGAAATAAAAGAACTAAAATCTAATCAAGTTGAAATAAAAAAAGCTATTAATGAGGTGCAATCAAAAAGGGAGGCTCTTACAGCTAGGATAAATGAGGCATGAAGAAAGAATTAGTGATATAGAAGACCAAATGACAGAGAATAAAGAAGCTGAGCAAAAGAGAGACAAACAACTACTGGACCACGAGGGGAGAATTCGAGAGATAAGTGATACCATAAGACGAAACAACATTAGAATAATTGGGATTCCAGAAGAAGAAGAAAGAGAAATAGGAGCAGAAGGTATAGTGGAGAGGATTATTGTAGAGAATTTCCCTAATATAGCAAGGGGAACAAGCATCAAAATCCAGAAGGTGCAGAGAACACCCCTCAAAATCAATAGGAATCGGTCCACACCCCGCCATCTAATAGTAAAATTTACAAGTCTTAGCGACAAAGAGAAAATCCTGAAAGCAGCATGGGACAAGAAGTCTGTAACGTACAATGGTAAAAATATTAGATTGGCAGCAGACTTATCCACAGAGACCTGGCAGGCCAGAAAGAACTGGCATGATATATTCAGAGCACTAAACGAGAAAAGCATGCAGCCAAGAATACTTTATCCAGCTAAGTTATCATTAAAAATAGAAGGAGAGATAAAAAGCTTCCAGGACAAACAAAAACTGAAAGAATTTGTAAACACCAAACCATTTCTACAGGAAATATTGAAAGGGGTCCTCTAAGCAAAGAGAGACCCTAAAAGTATTATCAGAAAGGAACAGAGACAATATACAGTAACAGTCACCTTACAGGCAATACCACGGCACTAAATTCATATCTCTCAATAGTTACCCTGAACGTAAATGGGCTAAATGCCCCAATCAAAAGACACAGGTTTCAGAATGGATAAAAAAAACAAAACCCATCCATATGCTGCCTACAAGAAACTCATTTTAGACCTGAAGACACCTCCAGATTGAAAGTGAGGGGGTGGAAAACAATTTACCATGCTAATGGACATCAGAAGAAAGCTGGGGTGGCAATCCTTATATCAGATCAATTAGATTTTAAGCC
>ML110421.1:0-17173 GCA_003697995.1 Taxidea taxus jeffersonii
CAAATCACAAGTACACAATCTTTGACTCAGGAGTATTTTCTCTACTTTCTAAAAATCACTAGATTTTAGCAACTGTTTTCTGCTTTTTATTTTCCTCCCATATTTGACCCCGCCCCCCTCCCCCACTTACAGATATACATACACACACACTCCTCTTTCTGGTCTCTTGTATTAATAGCAAACTAAATTTCCTTCAGAAAATACTAGTGGTCATTGTGTCACAGAGAAATCTCCCTTCCATGCAAGTTAGTATATATAGAAACTTTGTAGCTTTTCTTCCTTTATTCTAAAATAAATTATGAAAGGTTGTACGTTCAGGCTTCAGGCAGAAATTTTTCCCGTTTGGGGAGACATTTTCAACTTTCTATTTGAATTGGTGGCCATTTGTATGAAAAGAAAATGAATACTAATGGAAAAGCCCAGAGTGGATTTGGAAAATCATTACAACTGTTCTGCCATAGATTTGGGCCTTTGACAAAACACCTATTCAAGGCTGGAAAATCCACTGTTTCTCTTCTGCATTTCTTTTTCTGAATAGAGCTGGGTTGAATAACCAGGGCTGATAAAGGATTCAGAGAAATTGCCTTACTAAGTAATAGTGAGCCCATGTTCTAACCAGTGGGACAGACACTGGCCTTCAATATATCTGACTAGGTTGCTAGACTGGAAGTGGAGAAGCTGGGGGAGGAGATGGGTATAAAAAAAAAGAAGTAAGAACCCCCATAATTTTCACTCTTCCTACAACATCCTTCACCTAAGCACCAATTAAGATGCTTCTCTCTTAAATTCTGCATACCTGCAGATTTATTTACACCTCTAGACATTTTTTCCAGGTTTTTCCCTTGTGCTTACAATACATGCCTGCCTTCTTCCTGCATATTCAAACACTATTGACCCTCCTTGAAACCTCCTCAACTAGTAATAATCATTTACATCCCTGCTAGTGCTTATGATTTTCAAAGTGCTTTAACACAAGCTAACTCAGTGATCCTCACACAACCTTGGAAGTTTAGCCCAGCAAGTATTGTCTTATTGTTTTCATGGATGAGAAAAAGGAGATTGAAGTGGTTCCATTAGTAAACAAGGTCATAGAGCTAAAAAGGAAGCAGCACTGGAATTGATCCCTCCTACTGCTTTTCAACCTGCATAACGTTTCCCTTTTCTGAATGCTTAGAGCTCTTAGTGGGTCACATTCCAATGTAGGCTTTATACTAACTGCCTGGTTGTTTGCTATGTGCATGTCACTCCCTGATGACCTAGAAATAGATTGCTTCTCCACATTTTGCATGCAACCTTCTTCTCACTTACCCAAAGATAGCATAATAGGAAGAAAGGAAACAATGTTGCTAATGGGGAAGAATGAATTAGATGTTGTAGGCCCTTTTCTCTTTCCTGCTCCAGCAATCCTGGAAGAAGAAAACAGTCAGTTGAGATCTAGAGTGACATGCCTCATTCACTCACTTGTTCATTCATTCATTCAACATAGTCCAGGCCTACTATGCAATGTTCCTTGTCTTAGTCCCTGGAAATACAAGTTAAATGTGGCATTGTCTTGATCTCCAGGAACTTAAAATTGAGTGTGGAAAATTCCATCCTTTCTTTGAAATGAAAACAAATGTAAGTATCAATGTACTAGACAAAAATAAATTGTACATTTTTTCAACTACATTGCATTAGGAATAAGCACATGATTGAGGCAAATATTGTGTATGTTGCTCCTACAGGGCTCTCCAAAACTGAGTATTCAAGTTTAATGGTTACATTGTATTTACCTTGAACTGAGCATTATCCATCAGGATTTACATTTGCAGTTGGGGGATTATGAATGTTAAACTTTTCTTTTTTTCCTTTTCTCTTTTAGACTCCAATCTGAATGGAAAAGGCAATATGAGGGTGATCAAATACTCCAGGCAGTCTGTCTTAGGTAAAGATAATAGAAAACCATGCATTCTACCTACATCTTAAGTGTTTCACAGATTGTATGAAACAATTTTGAAAGGCTTGGTTCTTTGACTAATTCTTTGATAAATCCAGAAGTCAGACTTAGAAATTATACATCAAGTTTTTGCCCAGCCAACCATGGTACCGATGAAAATTCACCCTCCGTGAGTGTATTCAACACTCACCATCCTATGGCCTTTTAAAATTTAAGATCTTATGGTCACAATTCCTGCTCACATTCTTAGAGATTCATATCCTCTTCATTTACTGGATTTGAACTCTGTAATATCTCTGGCTGATTTTTCAATAGATGAAGATTTATGGAACAGTCACTATGCATAAAACATTTTGGGGAGTTTGGGGACGACCCTCCACCGGGAAACTAACAGGAAAGGAATAGCAATTGTACAAAGCTCAAGAGAGATGGTCCTCAAAGGAAGTAATGTGAGTGGGGATGGGCATTAGTTTTGGGGCACTCGGGGTGAGAAAACAATTACCACTTGTTGGGAGCTTCATCTCAGAGAAGGCTACAGATGAACTGTATCCCCCCAAATAAATATAGTTTGTACAACAAACATTGTACTGGCAGATATAGTAGGCTAACAGAACACCCTGAGCAGGTAAGAACCTTGACCATGATTTTCTACAACTATGTATTGTTCAGAACAATATTGATATTAATTCTTTGTTCCATATATTTAGCATATCTATCAGATCCTTTGTTTGGTCCTTAATGTATTTTGTCATATGAAAGCCTTCTACGCAATCTGATACTTATTTAAAAATAGTTGATGTCATTCACAAAATTATATTCTATAGCAAATAACAGAGTTAAAATTGAGGCCCACTTGTTTTACCATGACATAATACTGTGTTGCTTTATTGGCAAATTCTTGTATTCCCTAAAAAGCTCACCATCTCATGGTGACATTTCAAAACTGCCTCTGTAACATTAGGCTGATACCAGAAAGCTTGAAATCAGAGAGCAGTTATTCCCATGATATATGATCTTCCTGGACCTCTACCTCATAAACCCCTAACTTCCTTTCAAATCATATAGAAAGGCCAATTTTTCCTTTTTTGTACACAACATTCATTTTTTTTCTCTCTGGGCTATTATTTATTATTTAACTTGGTTACTGTATTATTTAAAGAAAAAAAGTAGTTTGCAATATTGCCTGTGTGGGAGATGCTATACAGGGTAAAGCGATATTGTAGCTATTAACTAGTGTTCTAAAAACAAGGAAGGAGTGTGAGATAATGAATCAGGGCAAGAGTTATCTTCACCCTTCTAAAGCTAAAAAAGGGAAAAAAATTAGCAAACCACATTCCAAATAATTCAAAAACTTTGGAGGGTACATAAAGAATGACCAAGATTTTGTAACTTAGCTCCCATCACATTTTTAATATTAACTACTAAGTCCTTCACACAAATATACTATCTGTAAGACTGTTTTTCCTAGAATTCCCTAAATAACTTATTCTGGCTCTTGCTGATATTTTCCTTCCTGAAAAGTTCAGATTTACAAATATTTGCAAGTATTTCCATTCCTTTATTTTCCTCCATTAATGTCTCTGGATCTCTCTATCTGGTTGTAAATGTAGAAACTGGTGGATTATTATTACCAGTGAGAGTTAACCAAGCAAATGGAAATTTTATAAGTTTCACAAAGGGAAATATTCCTAAGTGAATTTGTAAGAAGTCTTGAGACACAAAGAACCCAGTGGACAAAATGCAGTCAGTAAAGCAAGAAATGGAAGAGCACATTTTTTTATCAAACTGAGAAAGAAAAGAAGCAGATGTCAAAAGCTCAGTATGAAGTCAAAACATAGGGACAGTGGAATCCTGAGTAGAGAACAGAGGTCAAGAGATTAAGTAGAAGGTTATTTCTGGAAAAAAAATATCAAGAAGAGGTGTAATTTATCACTGACATTTAATTGGCCTCTATGGTGAAATGCATGGAAGTACCACCAGTATTTAAGAGGCTATAGACAGGGCAGACAGAATTAATCAATCAGATTTCCAACTGGACTCATCCCTGTTAGGTGTTGTGGCAATAGAAAAGATTCCCTTTTTAAAAGGAAGTTAGAAGACCAATGTTGCACATACATCAATTAGAAAATATTGTTTCGCATTTCAGAGTATTGGTTTCTATAGTCCTTTCAAAATACCTTGCTCATAATGATTGATCAGTAAATACTTGTTAAATCAACATGAAAGCTGTCTGTATTTTCCAGATTCTATGTACTATAAAATTGGAGGAAAGGACAAATTTAATGAGAGGTTGACAATTAGAAAGGTCTAAAAGGAGGTGGAGTTTGAAACATGTGCTTGATAGTAAAAGAAAGAGACAATACAAAGAAAGACCATATTTGAGAAAGACAAAAAGGGATGTGTAAAATAATTTCTCCACTAATTATATCACTCCTCATGTGCTGAACCAAAATTCCAGAATCAAACTCTCAATTGTCTAATATCATTCATTATTATTTCCTCCAGAAAATACCTAACTTCTCTCTAAGTAATTCCACACTAACATCTGTTTCTCGTGTTCACTAATGAATATCACATAAATGTCCCTTCTTACTTTTCCTTGTGTGTGTATATCTTAAAGACAAAGTCTTAACCTCTTGAAGTCATATCTGCGCTCAAGAATGACAGACCAACCATTCTTTGGCTCTCAGTCTCTTTACCCTGTGAAAGAAGAGAATCATAGTCCTACATTCTATGTTGTCTAAATCTGAAGCAAAAACCTAACCCCATTGCACCAGTTTCTATTTAAATGCCATTAACTTAGAGATATGCACACATGATGGTCAAAATGAATATATTGATTTCTGTACAAATTAAGGTTTTGCTAATTTCCACTGATATTTTGAAGCCATCAACCCAGCGATAACAACAAAAGAGCTAATTATGTTGATGATCATTTAATTTTACTTTTGATAATGCATATGTTTTTATCTGGACTAATACAATGTAAATTATAACCAGCTAGTTTTAAATCCCCTTGTTCGAAGCATCTGCTCAATGAAGAGGAACCACAGAAATGTGAATGGCTCCTGCTGTGGCAAGTTGTGGGAAGGCACCGACTTGAGTCTTACAGTGGTCTGTGGCCTGATCATTGCACAGACAATCAGCTTGTGAAATGAGGGACCGCTATTTGTTTATACCTGCCTACACAGAAATACACTAATAGTACATTCTGTCAGTTTAAGAGAAAAAAAAAATATGTGAAGGCTATTGCATTCATTCAGCTATACACTCATTCATTCATTCATATATCCATCCTTCCATTCATTCATCGGTGAGACCCTTGTGATGCAAACCCGAAAAAATTCATACAACTTATCACGGTGAGTCTCACATCCTAGGTGCATGGTTAAGTACCTATATGAGAAGACAAGGGGACATAATTTTATTAAGTATTAGGAACAAGCAATGTGCCAAGGGCTGAGCCTAAACACACTGAGGAGAAACAGGTAAACCAGAGAGCTGGATGTGACTTTTGAGATAAATCTTAATGATAAAGAAAGTGGTGCAGATCATTAGAACAAGAGCAGAGGTATAGGGCTTGAATGTTTTTCCTATTGTACTGGGACTGGGGGACACAAGAAAGGCACTATGATGGAGGAAGACATGAGGAAGTAAGCTGGATCAAGTAACTTAAAGGTTGTAAAAGGCAACTTAAAATAGAACATCTGCTATAAACAAAAGAAAAGTAGTTGAAACCAAAATGCCAACTAAGTTCCACATTTTATAAAGAAAATTATGATGGTATTGATAATGACAAATTAGAGAGGGAGGACACTGGGGGAGGGAAGTGGAAATATCCCATAACATGAAGGTCTGTGAGCCAAAATAGTGAGAACAGAATTGTACGGGAGGCATGAGATAAGAGACATTGCAAAGAAACACACACACACACACACAACTGTATTCTGCAACTATCTGTGCTAGAAGTTACTATTGTTCTCTAACAATTGGATATCTAAAATGAAACAACCAACATTATTTCACATAGTCAATTGGAATAATAGGGTTAGATGTGTGGCCACATTGGTTTTCTAAGTTGTCTTAGTACTTTACTTACCCTGTCCAGTGCAGACACAGATAATTAATTACAGATCTGCTCAGCAGAAGCCTGCCTCAAGAAGTTGGCATCGTGGTGAAATATAGACCAAAAAGTACCCTTTCCACAGGTAGAAGGACGAAAGGGGAATCCAGAAGGGTCAAGCCAAGCATTCCCAGGTTTTTCTCCTATATTCTCAATGCAGACACTGCTTCCATCTCCCATGGAGAAGAGTAAGTGATGGTTGTGGAGTGTAGTCACTAGTGTGTAAATCACCTATGAATCTTGTTAAAATGCAGATATTGATGAAGTAGGTCTTGGCAAGGGCCTTAGATTTGTATTTCTAACAAGCTACCGAGAAATGTTTATGCTGCTGATCTATGGGGTAGTTAAGACCCCTATGGGGTCTATAGGGACCCCAGGTTGGTTACAAAGCTTCCCAAAGCCCAGGTTGGTGGCAAAGCTTCCCAAAGTTAAAGTGGGGTCTGTGAGTCTAACCACAACATCTTAGTTGAACAAGGTGCTCCAATTCTCTGATTTCCTGCAAAATTCAGGACCAAAGAGCTATTTTTTTTTTTTTGCACATTATAACTGGCTAGGCTCACAATAACCAGTAATTGCTGAAATTTTGATAAATGTGCCCCAATATAACTGTGAGAGGATAATTCAATTAAACACTCATAAAACATCCAGACTTAGAAATGTTGATTCCAACTCTTTCATGCTTTTCATATATTCTACCTTCTGGCTCTAGAGGGTTTAAATATTTTTAAATTAGCTCATTCTGCCCCCAGAGGTCTTCATTTCTTCATTTGTTTTATTTGATCACATTAACTTATGAGCTGCCTGATATAATTTTGGGATATATTTGGGGACAGAAATGCAATCATGAAATTAGCACTTTCTTCCCCAAAACTTAGGCTTTAGTGTGGACTCTGCTTATCTGTCATCCTTACCTTCTTCATCTCAGTGTTCTGCACATAATGAACCCTTAATATGTATCCCTTGATTGATGTATACATTTGAAATTTTCCATTACTTCTTTGGGTCTGAAATATTAGGTTTCCCAAATCCATATCTTCTTTCTTCCATTAGAACTTTACTCAATTCTCTCTTCTTCAAAGTGTTAGTAAGCATCTCAAGTTTATCCTTTCAGCTTGGAGGTGATAATTTTCTATTCTGGGGGAAATGGATGCAATGCCCCAACATTTGTGCACTTAATTAAAGCACAAGGAATTCTTAATTAGTGTAATAAAGCAATTAAAAATGTCTCTCATGGAGAAACTGCTGCTCAATTTTTAGAGCAACAGAGAGGTGATGGCCAGGTGGGTTAATTAATCAATGTTAACTTTCATTTGATGAATACTTTGAGGTTCTCTGATACAATGAGATTATACAAATGCCATACACTGCTGTTATTATGTCGAGCTAGAATACCATTTCGATCTTACTTCCTTAGGCCCCTCCATGTGGCAAGATTTTCCTTTTCAAAGTTGACTTTTGCTCTCTCTAGGTGTAATTCTCTTATTTCTATGCCCCAGTCATAACTTAAGCTCTACCACGATGGAAGAGAGTAGATGTCAACTTCTAAAAACTTGAAAGAGATTCGTTTACACATTAAGCAAGGCATGACTTCATTTCTTTTGAGAAAGAAAAATCTTTTGCTGTCACCATCATTAAACTCTGTGAGTACCAACATTGTTCTGTGAGCAGAAAGACTCATTTTCCATGTTATGCCATTGAGTCTCAAACTTCCATCAGTAAGTGATTTTTCAGCACCCACCATATATGTTTTATGAAAGAAGTTTTGGTTACTTCTGATGACTCTTATTTTTTTTTTAATTTTTTTTAATTTTTTTAAAGATTTTATTTATTTATTTGACAGACAGAGATCACAAGTAGGCAGAGAGGCAGACAGAGAGGAGGAAGCAGTCTCCCTGCTGAGCAGAGAGCCCGATGCGGGGCTCGATCCCAGGACCCTGGGATCATGACCTGAGCCGAAGGCAGAGGCTTTAACCCACTGAGCCACCCAGGCGCCCCTCTGATGACTCTTATTAATAGACTTTGCAAAAACGATTAAACCCCTTTACCATATCTAGTGTAACATATTTCTTCTTGGATCAGATTTCTGGTTGGAAAAAGAATAATTTAGTACCTGAGATTTGGATGAGTTAAGGGGTTAACCCTGGCTTCAAGGGCACAGTCAGTGACTTCCTTTCTTATGCATGGACACTGGTGATAGCCTCTTGGCAGTGGGTAGCAGGAGAAAACAAAGGTCTGTGGTTGCCATTGCTCTTTGTCAAGGATTAGCACAAAAGCACTGACTGTGCTATAATAGGGAATCAGCTTGCCAAAACATTACACGAGGCTGAAGCTTCTAACTCACTGAAACTCTACTTAAGTTATTATATGCTTGGGTGGATGCAAGAACAACAGATAGCTATGTAATTAATGCAAACCATGTCAGCCTCCCTCACTTCCTTCTCATCTCCATGCAGACCAGTAATGAGGCGCCTCCTGACACACAATCACAACGCACTGACAAACCATCTTGGTGTGTGAAAAAGACACAGAAAAATCCAAGAACCATGACAATTCTAACAAACATAGTTCCTCTTCACCAGAGATTTCACATCATAGCTGTCCCTGAGGCAGAGACTCCTGGCTGGAGGAGTCATTATTTGCCAGACTACTGGTCAACTTCCAGGTCTGAAGGGTTCTAATGCCATCATATGGAAAATAAAAGTTATCTACAGGAATGGTTTTCTTCTTTCTTTTTATGTTAGTATTCCTGAGAAAATATTGCAAACAAATAAAAGATAATGATGTTAACTTTTATTATTAATAAAAAAGGTGGAATTTCACCTGATATTCCATGATATGCAATACTCACCACTGTGCCTTATGGATCTGTCCATCAACATCACTGTCAACTGACATATTTACTTCACGCTTTCCTTACAGAACTGTGCTAGTTGCTACAGGTAATACTTAAAAGCATAAAAAAATCATCTTTGACCTCGTGCTTTACCTTAATACAATTAGTAAAATGGAATTTGTATGTAAAAAGATCCAGAATTACTGAATTCAATAAAATCTAATTCTAAATGGAAAATACAGACAAGATACATCATCAATGCCTGAGAAGAGAATTACCATTGGAGAGGGTGAACCAAGTGCAATTTCTCTAGGAACAGTAGACTCCAAAAGAAGGGAATTTAAGACAGGAGGATATGTGGGAGAATCAAGAAGATGCCATACTTATCAAAATCATAGCCACTAAGAATGTCCTCATAGATAGTGACATGAAAAGCAGTAATGCTCTGCACTGGGAATAAAATTGGTTATTAAGGGAGGAGAGACAACACAAATGAAGGTTAGAGTTAGAGACCTTGAAATATATGCTTTAGATTTTTAGAGAAGATGAACATGTGAAACAATAATGAATGATTAAAAAAGAAAGATAGCAAGGTTAATTGCTAAGCCCCATGGTATAAACTCTAGCCTGTATAAGAATTCACACTAAAGAAATATCAAAGGAAAAGGACTATCCTGTAGGACAACCTGAAGATGCTAGGTCTTGACTTGCATTCTGACTGGTAGCTAGTATTTGAACTTAACAGCTTATAGGGAACAAATATTAGATGGAAGTAAATCATAACATAAGTCACAAAGTCAGTATTAGATATTGCATGTTTACAGGGCAGTAAAGAACTTAGTTCAATTAAAGAAAACTACAGTAGGGAATAGTGATCCACTGAAGTTTACAAAATAACAGGTGAACAGTGTATTTTGTATAGATTAGTCAAGGTCAGTGGTTCCATGCCTTGATTTTTAGACCCCAGAGAGGCTGTGGAAATAAAGCTGCCTGTTCACTTGGCTCCAAGTACATGTTGAAACATGTATCTACTAAATAATGGATATATTTGCAACATAAATGTCCTTTAAATATGCATAAATGTGAGTAGTACAGTGAAAATTAATTTAATAAATGAAATCCCTTATAATCTTACGCCATTCTATACTTTCTCAGCTAACTAGGTGTGGTTATTGTTTCATACTGGGAGACAAACTACTTTCTCAAAAGTTGGGCCAACTTACACTGATTTTTGTTTTTATAAAATGCATATAAAATGCATACAAGGGGTGCTGGGATGACTCAGTCAGTTAAGCGTCGGCCTTCCACTCAGGTCATGATCCCAGGGTCCTAGGATGGAGTCCCACATCTGGTTCCTTGCTCAGGGGAGCCTGCTTCTCCCTGTCCTTCTGCATGCTGCCCCCCCCCCCCCAATGCTCTCTCTCTCTCTCTCAAATAAATAAAATCTTTTAAAAATGCATGTGAAATGGTTAACACATTTTCATTATTTATTGTTCACTGAGTTATAGTAACCTAAATATGACCCTGAAAACTGTTTTATTTTTTGATATTTTATTTATTTATTTGAGAAAGAGAGAGAGGAGAGAGAGAGAGAGAGAGAGAGCACGAGCAGGGAGAGGGGCAGAAGGAGAGAGAGAACCCCGGATGAGTAGGGAGCCCCACAGGGGGCTTGACCCCAGGACACTGGGATCATGACCTGAGCTGAAGACAGACCCTTAACTGACTGAGCCATCCAGGTGCCCCGCCCTGAAAACTATTATACTTAATTTTTTCTTTTCAAGTCTCACTGATTAATTCAGGATCCATTTTTTAAAAAATTTTATTTATTTATTTGACAGAGAGAGACACAGCGAAAGAGGGAACACAGGCAGAGGGAGAAGCAGGCTTCCTACAGAGCATGGAGCCTGATGTGGGGCTGGATCCCAGGACCCGGGGATCATGACCTGAGCCGAACACAGACGCTTAAGGACTGAGCCACCCAGGTACCCCCAGGGTCCATTTCTAATGTATGAATTTATAAAATATGCACATTCCCAAATGACATGAGGGCCTTCCTACTCTATTCCTCCCTACAGAATTGGACTGTCTTTTCTTTGGCAAGTGGCATTCATAGTACATCTTTGAAGACCAGAAAATAAAGATAAGTTTAGGATTTAGCTGAGACTGGCACATTTCGAAGCCAAACAAGCTTGTTTCATGTACCCCATACTTTGGCTTTTCATCACTTACAACATGTCATCTTGCTAAGCACAAATATTCTATCCTCCAAAAAGCACTAAATATTGAAAACAAGATTTGATTAGATAGGGTAAGTAAGATAGAAGTGATATAATGAAACAGCTCAAAGTCATGAAGAAGTTCTACTACAGACAAATAAGAAAAACACCACCAATTTCCCCAACCTCATCCTTACCCCTAACACACAGCTATCTACCCCTGCAACTTATTTCTGCAATATTAATACATTAATTCTTTTTTAGGAAATGGAGAGTCTTGCTGGGTATGCGCTTGATAGCAGGGTCCCTAGTAACTTAGAAGTTGAAGTAAATATTTTAAATTGAAATTGCACTTTGACTTGTGAGCTTTTCCTTCCAAGCTTCTTTGGCAGCAAAGGTTTACTCAGCAGGACTGAATTGCTCAAACCCTGGACATTCCATAGAAAGGCCTGCCTGTAGGACTGACCCTTGACCAACACCTGGGAGGTAACTAACCCCTGAAGGAGTGGAATATTCTGCCTGATAATGAGATTGACTTGGCATGCCTTAGGTGTCAGGCTGTGGAGACCAGTTTAACCATGTAAGTTAATCCTGACAATGTGATGTCTGGTAAATACTTGTTTTTCTTCCAGAATCAAGGGGGACTGGAGTCTGAGCAGCTGAGATCAGTCATATGGGAGACATATGTCCATAATGACTGAACCTCAATTGAGCCCCTGGACACTAAAGCATGGGTTAGCCTCCCTAATTGGCACCATTCCACACGTGTTGTCACACGTTTTTGCTGGGAAAACTAAATAGACTCCCCCTGGCTATGGGCATGTGGAAGTTTGTACCTGGTTTCTCCTGGATTTTACCTAGCCATACGTATAATAACTTTTTTGAGTTATCTAAGTCCTTCTAGAGAATTATCATGACTGAGAGTGGTCTTGGCCACCCTCAATACTATATAGTCTTTGCTAATTCTCCATAAAGACTTCCTTAATTTAGCCCTCATTGCCTTTTTTTTTTCCTACTCTGAACTCTTATTATCAATACAAAACAATTTAAAGGCTTGGCAGAATGCTCTTTGGATTGTTTATTATTGTTTCATATATTATTAATTTATCAGTTAAATTAATTGCTTATTTTAGCACAAAGCCTATGATTGCCTTTTTCTCTCCAAAACTTGCAATGTTTTCATAGTATTCAGCAATAACCAAGGCCTCAATCAATACTATTACTTTAGTGACCAGTCAAGAAACTGATGGAACTAATAGTGAACTAGAAATATCTATTTGTGATTGATCTAATTATGTTTGACCACATATTGGCAGTTGTCCAGAAACATTCTGGATTCCTATTATTGGACTGCCTAAGCACTGATGGAGCCTATTTTGGCCAACTTATATCTGTGCCTTGCACATAATAAGCACCAAATGTTTATGAAATGAATGTGTGTAAAGGAAATCTTTTGTTGGATTCTGTAAGAAGCATGGTTGAATTTCCTATGATGACCAAGGAAGGGCAGACTGAATGGAAATTCTGAGTTTGAATTAAATATTTTGGGTTGAGTATTGTTTCACGAATCTCAAATAATCCTATAGGCTACTTTGCTTCCCTTTCTGTGTGCTAATGTAATGCATAATTTAATGGATAGTTTATATGGTATAACAAAATTTCTGTGCTATGCTGGCAGCAACTCTCAAGTAGTTTTGAGTATTAAATAAAGCCTCTCTATTATCATATTTTTAAAAAAAAGAGTACATTTTGCTCTGCACAGATTCTAAAATTCAACTCAATACACCAGTATGGAAAGGATGTAATAGAGGTAACACTAGGTATAACCAAGGTAATATAGCCAGGAAAGTGACAATGAAGTTGAAGAGAGTAAATTTTTTCTAATTGAAAAAAAAAAAGGTATATTTTTGGCTCATTGGCTTATTGTCTTAAGTCATACTCAGAAACCTGAGGTCAGCGCAGAGTGATCTCTTAGGGAATATGTTTCCAGGAGAAACAGATAAAGGAGTGAGGGATGCCAAGCAAAACAAAACAAAACAAAACAAAACAAAACAAAGGAAATTGGATGGGGAGACAAACCATGAAATACTGTGGACTCTGAGAAATGAACTAAGGGTTTGGGAGGGGAGAGGGGTGGGGGGTTGGGTGAGCCTGGTGGTGGATATTATGGAGGGCACTTATTGCATGGAGCACTGGTGTGGCGCATAAACAATGAATGCTGGAACACTGGAATAAAATAAAATTGAATTAAAAAAAAAAAAGGCAAAGGAAGCCAATTAAGAGTATGGTTTTAAGAGTCTCATGCTTTACTGACTGAGCTAGCCTGTTGCCTAAGAGTATGGTTTTAGTCAAAGTCCTGTAGAACACGATTCCTCCTGATCCACAGGGGGATTGGGTTGTGTAACAAATACCTCAGTGTTATTGCTTCTCCAGGCTGAGGGAGCTGAGTTTTCATGCCATGGAGTTATTCAGTAAGGACTGCCTCAGGGATCTAGACTTCCAGGCATTTTCCATTTTTATGAGCATAAGAAAAGCTCTCTCTCTTTCTCAAGGACATAACTGTGGGAAGAGTCAGAGGTACAGACTGTTAGACACAAAATTTAAAAAACAAAACAAAACAAAAAAACCTCTAAAAGAGATCCAAGAGGATCTAAGTGGAGGAGCACTGACAATTTTCACTGCCAATTAATAAAAATATGTAATTATCAAAAAACAAACAAAATAAAAATAAAAATATGTAGTTATCTTATAAAATAGAATCAGTGGATTACTTGTGCCTCAAAGAATGATACTTGCAAAATGGTTGAACAAGAATTTGAAAATTCTTTGCCATAAATATACCTGCCTTAAAACAAGTTGTCTCATTAGTTGTTAGGAAATACTGATCAGGGTGGGGTATGGAGTGAACCTAATTGGAAAAGAGGAAATAGTACAATAGAAGTGGAGCATCTAGCCAGAAACAAGATGAAAAGATGTTTAAATCAGCTGTGAGTTGGAAGGTCTTTGCCAGGAATATGTTTACTTACAGTACAAATACAGAATAGGTCTGGACTGTGAATCTTTTGGCTGAAGAAGAGATTTTGAGCCTACAATCACTGTTATCCAAATAAATAGAATTTAATTAAAAGCATATATAAGTGCTAAATTTGAATAGTATAGGAAGTATATTAGGGAATATTTTGTTTTTGTTTTTAAACTGTTTGTTTTGTATGTTTTCCTGCTGGCAGTTTTCTCTCCTATTGACCTCTGTGAGAACTTGAGAAGGAATTTTTCTGTGAAGATCTCAGGGCAACCTAGGTTGTGGAAAATGAGAATTTCTTTCTTTCTTTCTTTCTTTTTAAGATTTGTTATTTATTTATTTGACAGACAGAGAGCACAAGTAGGCAGAGAGGCAGGCAGAGAGAGGAGAAGCAGACTCCCTGCTGAGCAGAGACACCCCCCCCCCCCATGTGGGGCTTGATCCCAGGACCCTGGGATCATGCATGACCTGAGCGGAATTCAGCAGAAGTAATGTTGTATGACTTCCAAGCTCAGGCCATAATAACCTTCTAGCCCTTCTCTACTCCTCTTGAAACGTGGTATTGTCAGGTGAAGAAGCTTGGTATAGCTTGTGGAGGATGAAGCAGAACTGAATCTCCTTAATCCTGCCCCCCCATAACTGAGCTGCCTGCCAGTAGACTGTGGCCACATAAATGATCCCAGAAAATCCCAGCAGAAGAAAATCCCAGCTGGACCCAGACTAAATGGCTAACCCACAGAATTATAATATAATAAAATGTCTGTTATTTAAATCATTTAGTTTCAGGGTAATTTTTAAGGTAATAAATAAAAATTGATACACTGTGGCACACACACATGCCAGGACACACAGTGTGAGTCTTGGAGTCTGGGTTTGCACCAAGTCTGCTACAGACATTATGCTTTTATACCAGAGGCTCTTGTGAAGTTGCTTTAAAATCCTCTGAAAAGAATGCAATCAAAATCAGAGTATGTTTTACTCTACCTGTTCCCTCCCTTAATTACACAGACAGCCACACTCTTGCATATACCTTAAGCAATCAAACCCAGGAATTCCTCTGGAATATATCTTGGGTCAGTGCTTGGTAAAAGTCTTTGTGAGAAGGAGTTGAGAGAACAAGCCTATCATTATACGTGTTTTCTCTATTAATAATAGCTACCTATCTATCTATCATCTATCTATCCATCTATCTGTCACCTATCTATCTGTCTATGCCATCCATCTTTCGTCTACCTATCTGCAGTTGAAGAAAACTAATCTAGTTATTGGCTGATGCCTTTATTTATCACAAAGGGATCATCTACCCAATTACTATGATAAATACATGCAATGTGTCTTGATCAGACATAAGCAGTTACCTATTATCTGTGGAGTTGATAGAAAAAAAAGGGGGGCACAACTACACCTTCACTTTTCCAAAGTACCTGTGAATGCCTTGCTCAGCAGCAGAATTCTGAGATCTGTAGAAAAGCTTGTTGCCATTAATCTCAAAGCCCTCCTCATCAGTCATGTTATGATGTTCTTGGTAGCAAATGCTCTAATTAAGATTATAAACAGACTTCACAAACATTTTCTGATTGCCTTCTCATTAAAATTATTTTTTAAGTTGTCCTCTTGGCTGACACGGTTTATATTTGTTCCTCTGTTATGATTTCCACACAGCAAAGTGAGAACTTCCAAATAGAAGGGAAGACTTAGGGAGAAAAATAGCAGGTGCAGACAAGTAATGTCAGTCTGTCTAAACTTTGTGACTGTTCTACTCCTTGAAAGATGCTGGGATGTATGTCTACTTGACAAATTAATCCCAAATAACTCTTGAGTCTCATAGTGCTATGTTAGAGAGTAACTTAAGGAAAAAGCACTGGACAGTTTAGGTGAATAAAATATATCCTCTAAATGTGTGAAAAAAAATACTGTGTCCTCCTAAAGTCAATGATCATAAGAAAACACATTTGCTTTACTGACCAGTTATTTTGTGTATTTGATGTACTTACCTTTTTTTTTTTAGGTTTATTTATTTATTTATTTGACAGAGAGCACAAGTAGGCAGAGAGGCAGGCAGAGAGAGAGGAAGGGAAGCAGGCTCCCTGCTGAGCAGAAAGCCCGATGCGGGGCTCGATCCTAGGGCCCCGGGATCACGACCTGAGCCGAAGGCAGAGGCTTAACCCACTGAGCCACCCAGGTGCTCCTGATGTACTTACTTTAAGGGTCTTCTTTTAACATGGGAAAGAGACAAAAACTGACTTAGATGAATTCATGTTTATATCTATAAGTTTAGCTTTCTTTTTGCTCACTCTTCACTCCCAAACTCTTTTATTTTGTTTCACATCCGTGTTGTCACTTTTTGTGCAGTTCTTCATACTGTTAATCTTCTCACTCCCAATACTTAGTTGTCTTAAAGGAAAATTTATCTGCCCCGTATGGACATACGGCTAATCTCAACAAATGTACTATGTACACTGGAAGACAGTGTGCTTACTGTGGCTGTTTAGGTGTAGTGGTCCATAAATACCAATGAGGACAAGGTGTTTCATACTGTTTATATCATTTTATACTTACTGTCTGTGTCTGATTTTTCTATTAATTGCTGAAATAAAGGTGTTCACATCATCTACTATAATTGTTGAATTGTCTGTTTTTCTTTTAGTTCTGTCCCTTTATGCTTCATGTATTTTGAAACACTGTCATTTAGTTCATAGTATTTATGATTGTTATGTCTTCCGGATAAACTGACCCTTCATCATTATGACGTATCCCTTTTTACCTCTGATAATATTCTTTGTCTTGAAGTTTGTTTTGTCTCATATTAATACAGCCAATCCAACCTTCTCAGGCTCACAGCTGCATAGCACATGCAGTGCAATTACTGGTGTGGTTGAATTTTGGTCTATATTTTTATTATTAGTTTCCCTATTGTCCTCTGTATTGTTTTGTTGTTGTATATTTGCAGCCCCTTTTCTACCTTCTCTTGAGATAAATAAATATTTTTCAGAATTGTATTTAATTTTTCTATCTTTTTAGATATAACTGTTTGCATTCTTTCTAA
>ML110421.1:31011-47916 GCA_003697995.1 Taxidea taxus jeffersonii
CAGGTTGTTTCTCTAATATTTTTCATCTCAGTCTTTTGCTCTTCTTTCTGCTTTTTTTTTTTTTTCAAATTTACCTTTCAATCTTTTTATTACATTTTTCATTTCTCTTATTATAATTTCCATTCCCTAAAGTTCATATTTGTTTTATTAATTTTTTTTCAAATTATCCTATTATTTCCTAGATTATCTATCTCTCTACAGTCACTTGGACACTGAACTTCTTCCTCCTCTATATGGAGGTTGAAGATTTTTTTTTTTAGAAACTTATTTTTCCTGGATTGTCTCTTTTTACACCCATTTGTTCTTTTTTGTTTATATGTTCTGGCTTCTCTCCTGGTTATTGTTTGCTGCCTACTTGAATTTATGAGTGTAAACTAAGAGACTTATTGGAAGCTCTGAATTCTTGGGTGGGAATCATCAACTGTAATGTTCAGTCAGGGTAATCTAGTTTGCCCATTTCACTGAGCAGTCGTCTATGTCAGCACATTTAGAACTTTTCCCATGAGCTAGTCGTGTTCTCCAGAGAAATCTCTTGATTTCTTCTGCCTGTAAGACAGCAAACTGGCTGAAATTCTGGTAGTTATGCTTCAATAGTCCCCAACATCATGGTGTACCGCAAAGTGGTATACTGTTCCACAACTGTGATTGACGTTGTCTAGTCCAAAGATCACTGAGCACCCTCTTCAGAGCATAAAATTCCAATCTTCTGATGGGGTGAGAGATGGTACTTAGTCGCCTAGGCAAGTAGGAGATGGAATCTGGGAAGACTATAAGTCAATGTTTTGCCATGAGAGAGGTTGGTTGATATTTTGGGCTGGATGATTCTTTGTTGTGCTGCATATAGTGCAGAAATAAATTATCACCGATCCCAGTTCACTGGATGCCAGAAGCCCCCCTTAGTCATTGTGATAACCAACACTGCAGTATTCCCAAGACCCAGAGAGATGAAACTGAGTAGATGGAGAAATGACTTCTAAACACACTTTTATCCGCTTTTCTTATTTTAAGTCCTAGATAAACCCCCTCCCAGAGATACCACCAATTCTTGACATTTTTAGTGATTCTGCCAGAGTGTGACCAATTCAGGCATGTTTTAGGGTTTATTCAGTGTAAATTGAATTGCTTCTTTGACTTAGGTGCTGCCAGTTTTGAACTCAGCTTTGGAGGTTTCATACATTATTTAATATCTATCAACTTTCCTAGCTTCCAAAATGTTGTTGCTAATGTTTCCTTTTCTTTGTTCTCTTTGTGAGTTTGCATATTGTTTAAAGATCCTTTTTTTTTTTTTTTTTTTTTTTTGGTCACTTTAGTGGGGCTTCAGCAGGGAATGGAGGTTAATGAGCACATTCTACCTATTGTCTCTAACTGTTATGATATGTCCCTTTTGTACTATTTCATTTATGCCCACAATAACCATCTGAGGAAGAAACTTAAATTATCTCCATGTTTAACCAAAGAAACTGAGGCTTACAGAGCTAATTTTCCTTACCTTAGTGGCCCAGCTGTTAAGAAACAGAGCAATACAGTTCAGTGAGTGCTCTCACAGCCTGCTCTCAGAGGGGTTGACTGTGTGTTTGCTTGGTTTCTGAGGGATTCTTTCTGTTTCACATGGATGCAGGGTGAGCATAATGTGGAGAGGATAGTGTGGACAAGAAGCAGTTTCGAGAATTGGAGTATAGGTTCCCTCCCAGTGCCTCATAGACCACAAATACTTAGAGGCTCCATTTTGCTTTGGTACTCTACACCTTACTGTCCTATGAGATTTGAGCACAGATGGTCTCAAAAGTCAAGGTTGTTTTAGAAAATCTCTTCAGACTGTGCCCTATTTGAGTTACCATCACCACATGCTACCCGCTATTCAGACTCCATATCTTCTTCCTATTCTTCACCACTGGATAGAAAATTTTAAATATTATCTTCTGGGTGTGTGGTACACTCTTCTTAGAAAATCTGACTAATGGGGTGTCTGGGTAGCTCAGTTGGCTAAGCATCTGACTCTTGATCTCAGCTCAGGACTTGACCTCAGGATTGTGAGGTTAAGCCTCAAACTTAAAAAAAACAAAAAGGAGAAGAAAAAGAAAGAAAATCCGACTAATGTAATAAATTATCCCCCAAAAATAAATTCCTGACATAAAAATTTCTGCATGCTTTTTTTCTTGGGGGGGGGTGCATTGCAGACCCTCTGAATACAATCTAAGAGTTCTAGAAGTTTACGGATTCTTTTATCTTAATAATAGTAGAACTATATTCTGAAAAGCACCCACCTCAAATTTTACTTTTTTGTATATAAGAACTAGATAGATTAACATTTTTCCTCTGGACTTTTCAAATATGCTTTTGAAAAAGATCCTTTGAAGCTACTGTAGGCAAAAGTTATTTTAAGTTACTGTTACCATGTTTTTTCCTTTTTGTTCTAATGCACAAGTGAACTTCTACAAATTTCAGTTCATAATAATGACTATGAGAAGGAAGATAAAAGTACAGTGTGGAGGCTTACCCTGTTTCTTGAAACCTTCTAGAGTTTTTTCTATTTACAGAGTAAGATAACTTAAATTTCAATCAGTTCTCCTGCTGACATGTTATAGCTCAAGCAATCCGCAGTAGGTTTCCCTCGCTAAGTAAATTATGATGGTTAATTTTGTGTTTTAACTTGACCAGACCACAGGGTGCCCTAGTATTTTGTCAAACACTATTCTGGATGTTTCTGGGAGGGTGTTTTGGATGAGACCAATATTTAAATCAGTAAACTGAGAAAAGTAGATTCACCCATCTTATGTGGGTAACCCTCATCCAATCAGTGGAAGGTCTGACTAGAGGTAAAAGCTTCACTCTTCCCAAAGTAAGAGAGAATTCTTCCTGCTTGACTGCCTTTGAACTGGGGCATCATAATTTTTTTCCCCCTTTGGACTTGGACCGATGTGCTGTTTCTAGGTTTCAAGGTTTCTAGGTTTCAAGCCTGAAGGTCTTTAGACTAGAGCTACAGTATTGGCTCTCTGACTTCTTAGATCTTTGTACTTGAACTCATACGACAGGATCATTTCTCCTGGGTCTTCAACTTGCCAACTCATCCTGGAGATGGTGGGACTTATTGGGATCCATAACTGCATGAACTAATTCCTTAGAGTAAATCTCTCTGTAGATAGATCAATAAATAGATAGGCAGACAGATAGATAGATACTATTGGTTCTGTTTCTCTAGAGAATCCTAACTGATATGTATATGTTAGAGAGGAGGAGATTTAGTGGGAAGAGAAAGAAAAGTGGTTTAAAATACAAGGATGTTGTACATTTTGCCTTTTAAAATAAAAGATGCCATGCCATGATGCTCACTCCACAGGTAATCCGGGAAAGCTGTGCTGAGCAGAGTTCTGTGGAGACTCATGATGAATTTATTGCCCACAAAGCAACCACTTCACTGGGCTTTAACAAGAAAAATATTTAATTTATTTGCATGTCAAATCAGTATCCCAGCTTTTCCTGTAATTTGGAGGCTTTTTTTTTTTTTCTCTTAAACTTGAATGGGAAGGATGCAAGAGTTTTGTTTTTTTTTTTTCTTTTTCTCCCTTCCATCACATCAGAATGATTTTGTAAGTTTACAGAGCCAGAGATGTACTTTAAATATATAATTGTTTAAATATTCTGTTTTACCTTTTGCAATATGATGTATCAGTAAGTATAAGGAATCATACATCAGAAAGGGAGGGGCTCAAGTTCGGGTTCTTCATCTTTGTAGTCCTGTGAGCACAGCCAAATCTCTTATCCTATCAGGGTTTTGGTTTCTTCTTTTGTTAAACATAGAAAATACTACCTTCTGTTGTTTTCTTTATGGAGTCTTTATAAAAAGTAAATAAGATAATGTATATGAAAGCATATGTACTATGTGTCTGATAATAAGTATGATACATTTTAAGATCAAAAAAGAAAAAAAAGGATTGGAAAGTAACTTTGCTAAGAGGAAAACAACAGTTTTGGCAGCACAAAAAAAGATGACTATCATTCATCTCAAATCTCTAATGCTGTATTTTCTTTCATATATGAGTCTATGCATAATTACAATTAGGCCTAAGATGTGTGTCTACGGGCGTATCGGTATCTATGTTACAGATATACACAAGCAGATTGAACTGCTTGCTTTCTTTTTCTGGGCTTAGCTGGAATGGTTCCAGAATGAAAGGGATATTGATTAATCCCTCAAACCCCCTACAGGCCTAAACATCAATGGGATTATCTCGAAAAGCCTAAAAAAAGAGACAGAAAGATCACAGAATGTTAGAGTTAGAAGGGATCATCAAATCCTACCCTTCCCTTCTCCTGTTTTGCAAACTTCCCAGATACAGAGAGAAGTTTTGAATGAACTGACTGAGTTCATTTGTATAATCAGTGGACTCACAGGTACATTAAGTTGGTCTCTAACTGTCTACCCTATTGTCTCATTTTTCCCTTCACACCATACACTGCTCTGACTTAGGTGTTCATGTCTCCAAGGGGAGCTTCCAGACCTTTTGCCATGTTGTATCTTTGACTCCCTCTCAGCAGAGTTGAATTTGTGCATGTGAAATTTTTGGGGGGGTCTGGAGTTTAACTGTTTAGAGTGAAAGCACAAAAACTGTGTTTTGGCCCCTGAAGAGAGGTGATGATTGGGGAAGATATGTAAAGATGTAATTTTTTTTTTTTTTATTTTCTGAGAATTCTTCTCTTGGGAATAGAACTTTCCAAGCCCTTTATCAGGACCCTAGGGAAGTGTTTTCCACAAATAAGTACCTAGATCTTCTCTTTCCACAATATTAAGGGTCTGGTCTTTGTATAAGAGTCAAACCATCCATTGTAAATAAAGCTGTTGAGGGTGGTGCTGAGTATGGGTGTTTCCAAGGGTCACTGCATCACATGCTGACCTTAAGAAAAAGAATAGAAATGTTTCCCTTCTTAACTCCTAACCCCCCTCATAAAGCTTAGGAAAAGGAATAATAGAAGAAAAATGCATGACCTGCCTTCTCTTTTTAAGACTTTATTTTTTTTTTTAACAGCAGTTTTAGGTTCACAGTAAAACTGAAAGAAATGTACAGAGATATTGCATATCTACTTGCATAAACTCCCCACTTACCAACATCTCCCACCAGAGTGGTACATTAGTTACAATGATCACAATATGTGAGCCTATGTTCCCATATCATTACCATCCAAAGATCATAGTTTACATTAAGGTTCACTCTTGGTGTTATACTCTGTGGGCTTTTCGACAAATGCATAATGAAGTGTATCTACTATTATGATATCAGACAGAGTACTGTCACTGCCCTAAATGTCTTCCGTGCTCCACCCATTTGTCCCTCCCTCTCCTACAACTTCTGGCCACCACCGATCTTTCTGCTATCTCTGTAGTTTTGCCTTTTCCAAAATGTCATATTAGAATTATACAGCATGTAGCCTTTCCAGACTGGCTTCTTTCACTTGGTAATGTGCATTTAAGTTTACTCCATGTCTTTTCCTGGAATGACATAGCTCATTTCTTTTTAGTATATTATTGTCTGGATGTACCATAGTTTATTTACACATTCATCTATTGAAGGACATCTTGGTTGCTTCCAAGTTTTGGCAATTATGAATAAAGCTTCTATAAACATCCATGTGAAGGTTTTGTGTGGACATACGTTATCAACTCTTCTGGGTAAATACCAAAGAGCATGATTGCTGGATCATATGGTAAGAATTATGTTCAGTTTTATAAGAAAGTGCAAAATTGTCTTCCAACATGGCTGTACCATTTTGCATTGCTACCAGCAATAAGAGTTCCTGTTAGTCCACATTCTCACTAGCATTTGGGGTTGTCACTATTCTGGATTTTGGCCATTTTAACAGGTGTGTAGTGGTATCTTGTTTTAATTTGAATTTTCATAGTGACATACGATGTGGAGCATCTTTTTATATGCCCACTTTCCATCTGTATAAGTTTCCCGGTGAGATACCTGATAAGGTCTTTGACTTATTTTTCAATCTGCTGTCTGCTTTCTTATTATTGACTTTTAATAATTCTTTACTTATTTTGGGTATCAGTCCTTTATCTTTTATATATCTTTTGTAAATATGTTTTCCCAATCTGTGGCTTGTCTTCTTGATCTCTGGGCAGTGTCTTTTGCAGAATAGGATTTTCTTAATTTTAGTGAGGTCCAGCTTATCAATTCTTTCTCTCATAAATTTTGCCGTTGATGTCATTCTGAAAGTCATAGTCATAGGGAGCATATAGATTCTCTCCTGCATTATCTTCTATCTATATTACCACATAAAACTAAATTGTATGGTTTTATAGTTTACCTTAGTTTTGTAACTTATTTTGAGTTAATTTTGGTAAAGAATGTGGGCTCTGTGTATAGATTTTTTTTTTTTTTTTGCATGTGGATATCTAGTTGTTCCAGTACCATCTGTTCAATGGGACTTCTTAACCAGACATTTTTGAGATTAAAAACAAAACAAAACAAAACATTGCGGTTGGCCCTGGGTAAAAGTATGAAGTTCATTTTCAGTATCCTATCACTTTTTCTTTGCATGCTATTTCCCCTAATTGCAGTATTTGTCTGAACTCTCAGATTCTTGTGCTTTCTCACGCCTTATTTAGAGGGTAGGAAAAGGAAATTTCTCCCAAGGCATTCAGGAACTCAGATTATTGCTTTTTTAGGATTGTTTTCACTTCCAAGGAAGTTTGAGAAATATGACATTATTTTCTTAAAAGAGATACATCTCTCCTGATTGCATTTTCAGTGGTGCCATCAGGTTCTACAGGCATTTGGGATGGCATGGTGGTGAGAGTTTGAATTCTAATAACGAAGCAAGAAAACATTTTTTCCACTTTGGTTTCAGTGTCACTCTTTTTGCCATATATTCTCATTTAAAGGTTCATTGCCCAGAGGAGAGCTGTACATTGTCTGTATAGCCTGCAATTTTCTGAAACTTTGAGTATTTGCTGAGCCTCACTAGAGTCTTGTGAACAACCCTGCATTCAGACCTGCATTACCCATTAACATCACCACTAGTAACACTCGCATACACAAAAGTAGGCATATATGTTAAAGAAGATGCAAGTAATAGCCTGTTTGTTTTTGATCCTGGCATTTATTAGACTGGTACCCAAAACCAGATACCACTACTTCTTCTTGGCTCTCCCCCATTGTTGCTTTTCTTCTCTTGATTTTGGCTCCTTCATTCTATGCTATGTCTTACCTTCTTCCTTCGATGAGAACTATCTTCAGATCTGAGTTCTTAGTCCTCAATCTGTGATCCAATGCTCCCTACCCTTTGTTATTAAGGTAGACATCAGACAGCATACCAACACTTTGTTAGTATCAGCTAGCCAATAGCTTTTGATTGTCTGCAATACCTGCTCTCAGAAGTGATTTTATCCAGCCAAATATTCTGGTGCCCTGAGATTAATGTTGGCTTGCTTAGCAGAAGATTCCGAATCCTACTTACATACTGTACTTAATGTATCTTCTTCCATCATCTCCCTGACTTCTTCCACCCACTTTTACACTTCTGCCATCACAATAGCAGTATTTCCTTATTGTTTTTCTCTCACCTGACATTTTCTATATGAGACTCTTAATTAATGTTGGGCAAAACTTATGGATTTACTTCCAAATTTGCAGACACCTTTGAACAGTTCCTCCCAAATTTTCATGCATAAAGGACTAAGATAAAGACTCTGGGGCACGAATAGAAGAAAAATTACAAATAAGAATAACCTCAATTTCCTTTGTAGAATGCCAGCCCTCACCATGAATGGAGACACTGAGCTATATTCTACCAGAGCCAAATTTATTTCCTACTCACACCTTTAAGGGATATTAGAAAACTGGAGTAATGCCCATAATGTTTGCCACATGTTCTGAAAATCCTGAAATTCATTCTTCCTTAATACTCCCACTTCCAACAATTTCATCCCATTTTATTCAAAGCTAACTTTGTTTACTGCCTCATGACCTCAGACCCCATCAACACCTTTAAGACTGGTTTTTCTGTCTCCAATCCCTCTAGCCTTAACTATGTGTTTTCCTTTCACCATGTTTACTGTCCTAAAGACATATTTTTCATTCCAGGTCCTAGTTCAGGACCCTGAAATGGCTCCCAGGAAAGGACCTGTGTAGTTTTGAGTCAGTGGCACCCACGGGTGCTATCATCTCTGTATTTTCTCAAGCTCTCCTTCCATGTGAATCCCCTGTACCAGGGGGATGGATGGGTCCACTCTCCCGTCACAGAATTCCTGGTAGATCTCAGATTTTGTGTGTAACCCATATCCATAGCAGTTCTGTCTGCCTGAAAAGTTCTACTTTCTTGTCCCTACTTAGCTCTAATGCATTATCCAAGTCTTAACTCAAATTCTCAATTTTTATTTCTTTATGAAGACTTCCTTAGCAGTCTGAGAGAATTTCCCTCTTCTTATCTTCAGCCACATTTATTACTTGCATTAATCATGTTGGCACAACTTAATCATTAGTGATTCTGGTTATTTTTTTCATATGCATCTCTTTTGTTTACCCAGCTGTACGGTAAGTCCACAAAGCAATCAAAGTAAGCTCCCTGTAAGGCATATCTGATTATATCATTCCCTTGTCTAAAACTCTCCAATAGCTCCCCTTTGCAGTGAGGATGAAACCCAAATTCTTGTAAGACCCTTCATTCCCTGACTCATGCCCACCTTTCTAGTTTCATCTACCTCTGTGTTTACTGTTTCCTCTTCTACAAACTTTAAGACAGCAGATTTATGTTATGGATTTTATATTCTTTCCCCCAGTCCTACATATAATCAGCTCTTAAAACCTTGAATTCCACTGCTAAATATCTTTAGAAACTATCCCTTTGTCTCCATCCCTATAACAAAAATTACTCTTTTCCAGAATAGAGACTTATACTCCTCGTGTCCTGAGTGATTTTTAAAAAAATATTTTGTTTATTTATTTGACAGAGAGAGAGGGATCACAAGTAGGCAGAAAGGCAGGCAGAGGGAGAGGGAGAAGCAGGCTCCTTGCTGAGCAGTGATCCCGATGTGGGGCTCGATCCCAGGACCCTGAAACCATGGCCTGAACTGAAGGTAGAGGCTTAACCCACTGAGCCACCCAGGTGGCCCCTAAGTGATTTTTTAATATAAAGTGCTGAGTTTGAAGTGATTGTGAGTTATCAAAAATAGGTATTGAGTGTATGAATTTGGAGATATATATATATATATATATATATATATATATATGTAAGGGTAAATAATTAAATGGGAGTCATTGTCAAATTACTAATTATAGAAATAGATGATGACAGGAACAAGGAAGAGAATATAGTGTGAGTGGAGGAGAGGGTATAAGTCAGAACACCAAAGATATCTAACATTTAATTAATGGAATCTGAGAAGGAGCAACCAGAGAAGGAGAGGAAAAACAAGCTAGTGGGGTTATCATGAGAGATAAGAAGAGAAAGTGATGTAAAGAAAGGTTTATGGTGCCCAATCCTGAAAGCAGATCTGAGGCAGATAAGGATAGAAATGCAATATGTTACACTATCCATGTGGAAGAATAGGTCAAACTTATTGTGCATTTACTATATGCCAAGTACTTGACTCATGTGAGTTTATCTAAATTTTCTAAAACAGTGAGGTAGATTTTTGCTTATAGGACAAGAAGCTGTTTTTCTGTGTGTGTGTGTGTGTTTGTGTGTGTGTGTGTGTGTGTGTGTTTTCCAAGTCAGGAGAGATTTGAACAAACTTAAATGCTAATTGGTAGGACCTGAAGAGAATCAGGACTTGCAGAGAATGGTGGAGAAGATAGAGAGAGGGAGTTCAGCCAAGACAGGCAAGAAGAAGTGGACCCCAAGCCCAGGTGGAGGGATGAGTATGGACGAATAGCAAGAAGACCACAACACCTTCCATTTTCACCTGGTCCCTGGCTGGGTGATAACATGGGCTGCCTGAAGTTGACAGAAAGAAAAAGATACCATTTCTTTCTAAGGGCTTCATTTTGAGGGAAATGGAGGGGTGAACTCATTTGCTGGCAGTCAGATATTAAAGGTAGGACAGTGATCAATGCATTTGGAATCTGAAGATCTGGGTTCAAATTTCCCAGCGTTGATGATTTTCTTACAGCAGCTGAGCTGGCCTTTTAGCTGCTAAGCCAGGTTCACATCTCCCAACTTAGAAAGTTGTCATGGCAACATCTAACCCAGGGCCTACCACATAGTAGGCATTCCAAAAAATAATAGTTAAATCTGAATCTACTTTGCCCTCCCCCTCGCCCTTTTAGCTTATTGAATTAGAAATCAGCAATGAGCTGTTTCAAAGCTTTCTGCCAACAGCCATTGTAAGGATGAAAAGAAAAAGAAAGAAAGAAAGAAAGAGCTTTAGTAAGTAGACAGAGCTATATTCTCTGTAGAAAGGAAGGGTGCTCTGACTTAGTGCCCGCCATGCCCAGGGCCATTAATGAAGCCTAGCTCCTTTTTCTCATCATTGCAGCCATTCAAAAGGAGAAAGTCTTCTTGGCAAGGAAGTGCTATTTTCAGAGACAGGATTAGGCTCATTTGGGGCAGGAGCCTTGCTTCTTCAGTCCTGGCACCTCTGAAGATTAGGTTAAAAGGTAAGAAGGAATGACTCAGAATAATTGCATTGCTTTACTGTGAACTTTAAGATCTTTTAGTGGAGGAGTTTTACAAGCAGTGATAGATAGTCATGGAGAGAGGAAAAGTACAAACCCAGGGGACAAGAACAGCAATGCCTGACTGAATTTCTACACAAAAAGAAGGTTGGCCAGACTTGCTATTTTTTTCTACCTCCCCCAAATTCACAGGAATACTTTTAATATGCCTTCTTCTTCCCAGGTTCTGAAGACAGACTTTTTCTCCTTATCTACCCTCACTATATAACTGCCTGTTTTCTGTGAAGCAGGTTTTAGAAATCCCATTCTGAGATCAGGTACATCAAAGTAAATACAGTCTATACATGCAAAGTTCAGTTGTTATTTTATAATTGGCGAAAATATATCCATAATGATAGCTCTCAGCCAGAACCCAATATTTTACTTCTCAGCACTAATCCAGCAAACTCTCAAAAAATATTTATTGATCCCTTATTGAGTCTTTAGCTTAGTGCTGAGTTGTTTGGGAGACGCAGAAGAAATAAAACTAGACAGTCCCTCCACTTATGAGTGTATGGTCTACTTGGATAGAAAAGGCATGTTTTGGCTGAACACCGGATGGTAAGGGGTAACACATTATCACAGCTATTCAAGTACAACCTGTAGTAATTATCGTCACTTTCCCTATCTGTCCTTCTTCTATCACCATCTCCACTTTCTATTTCAGGTCCCATAGTCAGAGACATGGGGGGACCCTCAACTCCTCTCTTTTTCTGATCTTCCATGTCTGATCAATTGACAAGTCCTACGGTTTCTACCCCTAAATATCCCCAAATGTGTCTACTTATCTCTGGTCTCTGCTGAATCACCCCGTTGAGGCCACCATCTATATTCACCTGGAGTACATCTAAGGTTTGATGAGCGATTCCTGGACTTCTAGCCATACCCTTTGCCAATCCATTCTACACAGGGAGCCAGAGCGATCTTTCTAAGTGGCAAATGTAACCGTGTCCTCAAGTTCACACACAGACCCAAATTTCACACCTCTTCTCATCAAGCTGGTTCAAAGCACTCTTTTTAAAATCATCCGATTATTTGTCTTGGGTCTTAAAACAGCCTGGGATCCCCATTGTGGCTTTAAGGCCCTTACTCCTCTGGCTATAGCTTGACTCAACAGACTTCTCTCCAGCCACTGAACAGAAGGATGTACAATCTGGGCCCACTGACTCCCTTTCTTTCCCTCCCCTGACTGCCAGCCCTGCCCTCACCCCTGGCCATGTTCTCCTGTTCAAACCTATAACTGGCAGGCTGGGTACCACAGAGCATAAGCTCACAAGCACTGTAAGTCTGGTGGCTAAGTCTAGAGCAACGGGCTTCTGTGTCTCAGCTGCCTAACACTAGGCAAGTTATCTAACCTCTGTATACCTCAGTTTTCTCCCGTGAAATGGGGAGAAAAATAATGGAACCTACCTCATAAGGCTGTCATGATGAAGCAGTAATGTAATTCAGGTAAAGTGCTTGACTCATAATAAACATTCAATGAAAGCAGCTCTTATTTTCATGACATATCTTTTTATTATTTTGTGTTTGCAGTTTCCATTCTAAGGTAAAAAGGTTCAGCGTGAGTTATGTACCCTTGTTAAATTAGTTTTCTGATTGTGGTTTTTGATTAAATGTCATGTAAGATTCAAAGTAGAAATAAATAATCATGCAGACAAGATGTTATACCACAAAAGAACTACAGAACACAAATGAGGGGAATTTTACCATTTGTGTCACTGTCTAATTCACCTGAAGGACTGCGAGACATTCAGAAGAACTTGATATTCTGTGAATTAGTAAGTGAGTTAACTCATTTGATCAAATATTCAAAGATGATAAGTCAACAAATGTTCTCTTTTCATTTATGACAAATGTGATTCACACAGCACACAATAGCATCGATGACGGCAGACACACATTCAGAGCCTGCTTAGCCCTCAAAGCAGAGCCACGTCGGGGCTGCATGGAGATGAACTGACAGGAGGATGCTGTGGGATAAGCCGTTGTGAAACTGGAGGATCTGGGGTGAGAAGGACAAGGCTGGGAAGAGCAAGAGAAACATAGCTGGCAGAAGGGATTGGCTCTGACAAAGATGTTGGATTTTTCCCAACAGAAAGTAGCAAGCCCAGCCATAGAGGCACCCGTATAAGAAATCCAATGGTTATGCTGAACAGAGTCCATGACAACAATGTTTATCATAATTAGGCAGAATATCACCTTGTGGGAGAGCAATTCATTCATGGCAGATTCCCAGATAACAGCTGGGGATGTGAGGTGAGGAATTCAGTTACTTGGGGATAGATCTAGCAAGAATGGATAGGGAAATAGGATGCAATCCAAGCTGATGAAGATCTAGGGCCAGACTGAAAAGCCTATTTTTTATTATGCAGGATAAAAGAGAAGAGGAAGGTGTAGGTATTAAATGTGACTCAGTGCAAGGGCAAACCATATGATTTCAACCGAAAACCCTTACAGAATCTAAAACTCATTCTTATTCTATCCAGTCGTGCAAATATTTCGTAACTCAACTACCAAGAGCCATCACTATGTTAGGAGTTCATAACTTCACAATTCCTAACTTATAAACTTCCCTTCTTTGTCAACATTGGCTCAGAAAATAGGGCCATGGACTTGTGGTTCTATCCATAAGAACATTCAGCTTTGTGGAGCTGAAAAATGTCACAGCTAAGAGAATCAAAACAGTGACTGCGAACTTCCATCACCCAAATCCGCATGGTCAGACCTGCATGCCATAAAACAATACCACGTTAATCACTGAGGAAAGTGAAAGAAACAACCATGTCAACCCTCTAGTGTTCCGAGTACTGGGAACCATTCTGGTAAATTGTATGTTGGCTTGAAAATGAAATGAGAGCTTCCACTGTTTCTGATTGAATTATTGGTCTTACGCACAAGTAGTTCTTGGAAATGTGATTCCAGTTATGGTTAATTATATATGTATATTTTTTAATTATATATAAAATTTTAGAAAAGAATGACTAAAAATAATCAAAGGGCTGGGTTTTTCCTTGTTTATTTGTTTCATTTGCAAATGAATGTCTGTTCTCAGAATGGTAAAAACATGTTTTAAAAATCTAAACATTACCTTTCCTTCATTTGTTTAAAAACTTCTTTAAAGTAACATATAGCTTTTGCTTTCTTTGCCATTATTATGTTTCTTATAGCATTATGTCTGTGCAGAATATTCAAATGTGTTCCTAAATAGTTGATAATTGCTATGTACTTTCACCATTTATGCAAAGATATGTAATTGGAGTAGTTCTTGATCTCAATAGTTTAATGTAACCCTGAAAATGAAAATAAAATACTATTGAACCCTCGAGAGAAGCTAATAGGTAAAGCATGATGGTTCAATATCAATAAAAATAAACTTTGAAATGATCATTAGAAACTATCTCTAAAGGTCATCTGTCTTCATTAAAGGCCAAGAAAATGGACTAAAAGACGATTTTTAACAATTTTTTTTCTTTAACTCAACTTTTCTTAGGCAATAATGTACAAATCAAAATCACCCTTCTTTAGCTACTTAAATGTATAGGTCTGTAAGATAGAAAAAGAATACTCTAAGAAAATTATTTAAGTGCCATGTTCTTTGGGCCAAATGTGTCCTTGTAAGTCTATGGGATAAACTTTTCCTGGACTAAACAGAGACCCTATGTTCCAGAAAACAGAATGGACAGCTGGAAAGCATTTTCAGTAGTTTTAAGGAATAAACATGGTTTCCAATTGGTTTTCTAAACTGCTTTCAATAATCTCCACTATCCAAAAAGGAGAGTCGAGACTGGCTGATTGGAGGGGAAAAGGGATTATGAAAGCTCCACACAACGTGTCTGGTTTGGCATAGCCACAACTGAACACTTTAGCTTTCCTGCCAGGATGGTTAAGTTAACACTTAATTAGTATGTGTACCAAACAAAACGTGCTTCTGGGAAGCACATTTTTTAAAAATTTCCCCCCACTGCCCCACAAATAAATAGCCTGGTTTCTGCCCAAAATATTCAAGGAAAAGGCTGTGCTTGCCTGGGGCAGAGGCCAGATGCCTTGACTTCCAGCTTCCTTCCATCAAAGCCGTGCAGTTTGGAAATTAAAATCTACAGCAATAATGAAACATATTAAAATGCATGCAAAGTCTTGAGGGCTTATAATATGCTAAAAACCGGCAATGCATGTTTACATCCATATATCAACTTGGATGTGCTGAAAAGATTTAAAGTGTAAAATATGCAAATATGTGTCATATTGTCACACTTGGTCTCTCTAATGGAACTCCCTTTCATCTCAAGTCGTCTTAATTTCATGAATATTACATGGCCCTCACACCTTTTACTCCTGCTGTTGCTAGGCTGAGAAGATTATGAAAATATGTTAATAGTAACTTTCATCAAATAAAAGTTGCAATATTCCAAATAAAGCATTTTTACCCTCCTCTTAAAATACAAATGGTGAAGGGTTTCATGCTATTTTGTTTCCCTGTGGGAGACTAGATAACTATAGGCCAATTAAATTAATGAGAAAAGACCATGCAAATGGCAATATTTGTGCATAATCTTGGCTGGCTACACATATAGACAGGTATATAGTGGTTTTTAAGATATTCTTGAGGAATGAATATAGTCCCAGATCTGGAATACTGATCATATATAGAAATGAGTTTTAAATTAGGCTGCCCTACACAAAAGCCCGTGCTTTTATATTTAATTGTCGGAAAACCATAGAAGGTAGAAAGAAGTGGTAAGTTTGAGGTATCTATCCTCATTTATGAAGCTGAAGAAGAAAGTAATATTGGCATCTCAGATAAAAGAGAAAGAAAGAAAAGGGCAGGAAGGAAGGAATGGAGGGAGGGAAGAAGGGAGGGAGAGGGAGGAAGGAAAAACGTATTCTGTTCTGTTCATCTTGGACACATTGTCCTGATACTTTTAGAATGACAACCTTGTTTCTTTTTTCTGACACCTACTGAAAGGCTCATTTTAATTTGCCTTACTGATAACTTTAAATGCACAGTGGAAGGCAAAAAAAGAATGAGAAGCATACATTTCTGGACCTAATTCTCACCAATGGGGAGGTACTGGTGACTATGTAGAAATTATAAGAATCTGAGACGAGTGCCACCTTGAACTCCATCAGGGGTGGGAAGAGAGATCCAATACTTCGGGGTTTAATTAGAACTTTATTTTAGAGGAGACTTGGATTTAATAAATTTGAAGAAAAGTTTATTTGTAACCCATGAACAGGTACTTTGTAAATGATTAAAGAATAGGAAACTAAACAAGTGTTATTCTGACAAGATTTTTGCCAACAACTGAAATGAGAAAATCAAATAACATTTGAAAGGAGCCAGTTCTGTCCTTTGCAGAATGGCCCAGGAACCTTTCATTCAGACTCTGATTTTTTTTTTTTTTTTTAAGATTTTGTTTATTTACTTGGCAGAGAGATCACAAGTAGGCAGAGAGGCAGGCAGAGAGAGAGGAGGAAGCAGCTCCCGGCTGAGCGGAGAGCCCAATGCGGGACTCGATCCCAGGATCCTGGGATCATGACCCCAGCCGAAGGCAGAGGCCTTAACCCACTGAGCCACCCAGGCACCCCCAGGCTCTGATTCTTAAGAGTTTGCCCAGATGATGGAAGGAAGGGTAGTCGCTCAGGAGGGATACAAACAAGCTTACACATGCAAGGACTGAGTTGAGAAGACTGCAGTGCAGAATGTGCTGGGCTCCCTGAATGTGAGGGCAGTAGGAAGGATAGTGGCAACTATGTTTCAAAAGATTGCCAGGAGAAGGAGAATAAACTCTGGCTAAAGACAGATGGGGTAATGCTGACAGAGGACAAAGAGAAGATAGGCCTCCATAACTGCGTTTCTTCTGAATTGTTGCTGTCGTTTTGCTGTTTTTGTTTGTTTTTTTTCTGTATTGTTGCTGTTCCCTAATAAAAGAGTTTTCAGGTTAGACTTGTTGGACAAAAATAAAAAAAGAAAACACAGCCTGTGCTGTGTGAAGGCAGAGAAAAGAAGCACACATATACTTTCAATGGGTTTTACTTTATCTGAAATTTACCCTTTTTCTTAAATAATATATAATCTTAGAGGAAAGTATGGATACTTCCCCAATATGGAGAGAAAGCAACACTCTCTCTTTCTCCATCACTCAAAGGCAACTTCCCCCCCTAAATACATGCAAAATTTAGATTACACTCTTTAAACAATTTTAATGCTACATTTTAAAACTAACCATCATTTCATGAATAGTTCCCT
>ML110421.1:52916-71084 GCA_003697995.1 Taxidea taxus jeffersonii
TCAATAACCCATAGACTGAAGAAATGGAACTAACATTTAGAAAATATTTTAAGTTAAATGATAATGAAAATGCCACTATTCAAAATTTGGCCCTCAGATGGACATTTGCATGATCTTGAAAATATTCATATAAATGTGTGCACGTGTGTGTGCATATTTATATATCAGAAAAAAGACATATATATACTTTATATACATATGCATGCTTTAGAAAAATAAAGCCTGAAAATTAATGAACTTTCCAGCTTCTAGGAATCTTAAAAAAGTAATAAAACAACAACAACAACAAAACAAAAACAGCCTCTTTATGAAAGCGGTGACAATAAAATCTTAGCAATAAATTATAAAATAAAAACTTTATAAATAGAAAACAAATACAATACATGCACTCGATAATGCTGCCAGTTAGTTCTTTGAAAAAAATCTTTTTCAATTGACAAAATTCTGGAAGGATTATTCAAGGACACCCCCCACCAAAAAAAAAAGAAGAGAGCAAGAAGGTGAGAGATTAAGAGATGGTACAGATAAACAATAAAAGCATAAAAAAGCACATCGGTTTAGATTCTTTAGACTTGATTTCATTTGCCAAAACAAGTTACACGTCATTCTTAGCATTGATGGGATAGGGAAATGCAACCATGCCCTAAGGAGGGACAACACATATTTGTTAAGTATGATACAATCTACCACACCTCCTAAAATTACATTTTTTTGCTTGTTAGTAAAGACCAGCTTTACTCCTCCCTTGTACAGATAAGCTCTCTCCCTCAACTTTGTTTAAAGAAAAGGAGTCAAATAGACCATTTATTGTTTCTCTTTCCTGAGTAAGGCCTTAGAACAATTATTTAGTTTCCTCCCAGTTCTAAGTGGATGATACATACATTACTCAAAATGAGGAGGCTTCGATGAGTTAGAAAGTTCCCCATCCATGATTATTGATGACATCTGGGTTTATGATCTAAATCTTGGTGTGTTGCCTTATACCAGTAGATGGACTCAGTTCCGGTTACCACAGTGACTGCTGGGCTGGTACCAAAGGATGCTGAAGCTGGGCCACAGCGCTTTTTCAACATTTAGAGCCAATATAAAAAAGTAAGCATGGGGGCGCTTGGGTGGCTCAGTGGGTTAAAGCCTCTGCCTTCAGCTCAGGTCCTGATCCCAAAGTCCTAGGATCAAGCCCCTCATCGGGCTCTCTGCTCTGCAGGGAGCCTGCTTCCCTTCCTCTGTCTCTGCCTGCCTCTCTGCCCACTTGTGATCTCTGTCTGTCAAATAAATAAATAAATATTTTTTAAAAAAGTAAGCATGGACAATCCTACTCTTTACCGTTACCAAAGTGCATGCTGAACCAACTAGCCCACCAGGCCTTGATGATTAAGCAGAGATGGTCAGGGAGAGCATGGCAGACCTTTAACTTACAATCATGCACTTTCTCAAAGTGTTCCTTTTATTATCTGTTCTAAAGCTCATCTATTTTTAACTGCTTAGATTTATTATGAATGGAGAGCAAAGTATATAAGGTCAGACAACCCCTGATTACAACCTCAATAAATCATCCCAGATTCATTTTAATGAGATACATAATTTCTTAGTGGGTTTTTCTCTTTTTCTTTCTCTTTTTTTCTTTTCCTCTTCTTTCTTTCTTTCTTCTTTTTTTTTTTTTTTTTCTTTTGGTGAGAGTTCATTTCAGTGACAGCTTTTCAAAAACCAGGGTTTAGTAATTCGTTGGAAGATTCTTCATTTTATGCCTCTTGACCCTGCTCTTTCTAATTTTTGCATGCAGTAAGGCAAGAGCCTTTCTAAGAAACTAGAACAGACAGATTCATAGTGAACACCCAGAATTAAAAATGTACCCAGAAAAAGGAGGTCATAGGTTTTCAGGTTTATTCTTCTTCTGTCTAACCCATTGTTACAATGCGCACATAAGAGGGTTGTCCCAGGTCAAGAGATTTGCCACTGATGATGGGAAAAGAACAAATAACTATCTGATCATATAAGCAAGAAGAACCACTACCAGCAAAATTAATCATGAGTTCTGTTTGAGTTATACCAAACAACCTGTAGGGAGTTTTTTCTCTACTCTATTGATTTAGCTGAAAAATTCATTTGGCTGTTTGTTGACACAGGCCATGTGAAAGAAAAAAATAAATCATTATGCTTATGATTGCTTATAAGTTTTACATCTGCAGAATGCCAGATAGACAATCAGAGGAGTGCATATATGATCTTTAAAGCAAAGCATATGGGTGGGCTTCTGGAACTCTCTTTACCACACTGCAACTGCATGTGCTTCCAAGGAAAATTTGAACGACTATGTCTATGTCAATATATACACTTATTCCTTGGATGAAAGGTTAGATTGTCCCAATCTTTCTGACCACCATATCACATGGAAAAAATATCAAGACACACTGAGGTTTACTTTTCGTTGGGGAGCACCTCAAGCACAGCTTTGCTACTAAGCCTCCATTTTTTGTGAAGTGTTTCACCATTTGTCACATAGCCCATGTCTAAATAATAATTTCCATTCTTCTCATTATTAATATCTCCCCATATTCTTAAATCAAGTTAGAATAGAAAATAAATGTCCAGTCTTTCTTTTAATACTGTGTGATGGATGTTACTGAGCCAAAGTAAGTTTAAGATTGGTGTTTTTTAATCTAAATACATATCACTGTTTGCAGTATGTTTATTATCAACAACATCAGGAAAACTCTCTATTCAATTTTTTGTCGATTACCACATTTGCTATCATCGTCTTTACATATTACCCATATATTTTAGTCAGAAAATTTAAGTATCAAAACTAATAGACATTAAGTACAAATATTTCAGTATTTACATGAAGAATCTAAAGCCACAAGAAGTGACAATGGTGACAAAATAAATACTTGGGACCCAACTCTCCTGAACTAGAATCTCATATAGTTTCTACCAAACAGTGTGTTTGGTCATCAACCTAGACAAGAGTTATACAAACAGAAGAAAGATCTAGAATAGGAAAGATCAACCACACCGAAAATCAGGATATGGGGTGGGGGGTGAGTTTCATCTACTAAAGGATAATGTTTTTAAAAGACCCAAATTACATACTGGAAGGCAAAGACTAACATGGCCACGTGGAAACTGTGAAAACATAGAGGCAATAGAGAAAGGGATTTTCTTTTACTCCATTTTAGAGTGATACAAGTGAGAGCACTTTAAAAAAAATTAATTTTTTTCGGTGTTCCAAGATTCATTGTTTATGTCCACCCAGTGCTCCATACAATACGTGCCCTCCTTAATATCCACCACCAGGCTCGCCTAACGCCCCACCCTCTCTCCTCCAAAAACCCTCAGTTTGTTTCTCAGAGTTCACAGTCTCTCATGGTTGTCTCCCTGTGCAATTTCCCCCAACTCACTTCTCCTCTCCATCTCCCAATGTCCTCCGTGTTATTCCTTATGCTCCACAAACCATATGATAATTGACTCTCTCTGCTTGACTTATTTCACTCAGAATAATCTCCTCCAGTCCCATCCATGTTGATACCTCAATCAGAAAGGTGCGAACACTTGTACAACAAAACTGTTTTACTGGAGGCAAGCACTCCTTTACCTGGAGGTTAGTACACCTATCACTTTAAAGGTCAAGGATATCTGTCAGGCAGTGGTGACTGGAGACCATGATGCATTTAGCACCAGATTTAGTGGTGGCACGGGGGTATGTTCACAGGCCCACGACAGATTGTGGAGCCAGACTAAAAAAAAATAAATAAATAAAAATTGTGAAAGAGTTTCAAATGAATGTCAATTCACAGGACACTATCTTGTTAGAGCCAATGTGGTTCTAAAGAAGTTGCTTCAAACCCCTAAAATGTGCCTCACCAGGAAGCAGCCAGAGAAGTCTTGGGTGGGGCCTGGTGGAAAGAAAGACAAAGGAAGAGATTGACGGGCACTCCAAGGAGGGGGGGACTGGGCATGGTTAAGGAGGCAGAAATGCCTAAGACAGCGGGGGTGGGTGGGAAGGGCATGGGGGGTAGAGGGATGGGGGGGTTGGTGTGGGTGCCCTGATGAAGGTGGGTCTATTTGCAGCAGTAAATACCTGCTAAAGACAGAGTGGGCAAAAGCAAGGCAGTTCGCAGGGCATCCCGTGGATTCTAGTTTGCATTTAATGTATGGTAAATACCTAATAGATTACTAAAAGGGATAGAATTTTTGTAGGATATTGGTTAATTAGTGTGCTCAAACTGTTTCTTCCCAGCTGACTGTAGACTTCTTCCCAGTCAGAATCCTGGACTACATGGATTTTGATATTAAATTTCATGTCAAATAATATTTGAGCAGCTTTTATGTCATGCTATCAATGGAGAGAATGTACTTAGCTAGTCACTCAAGGTTTTTCTTGATTTGGATTATTTAAATATCTTAGAAGTACTCACTTTATTTTTAAATTTCTTTTTAAAATTTTTAAAAAATGTTTCAGTGCTCCAAGTTCATTGTTTATGCACCATACCCAGTGCTCCATGCAATACGTGCCCTCCTTAATACCCACCACCAGGCTCACCTGTCCCCCCACCTCCCTCACCTCCAAAACCCTCAGTTTCTTTCTCAGAGTCCACAGTCTGTCATGGTTCATCTCCCCCTCTGATTTCCCCCAATTCACTTTTTCTTTCCTTTACCTAATGTCCTCCATGTTATTCCTTATGCTCCACAAGTAAGTGAAACCCTATGATAATTGACTTTCTCTGCTTGAATTGATAGTTGCTGTTATCTAGTTATATGTCAATATGTAAATATATATATGTAATATATTCCAAAAGAAACAAGGTAATCTTGCAGATGTTACTCTGAGGTGAGGTGAATAGCCACATTGACTATCCAAACCTCAGAAAATTCAGGAATATTTTCTGATATGCTGTTTTGTAAGGTACACAAGATTTGTCATTTGAATTTATATTCATAATTGATATATTTGCTCAGATTTTCCAATCCTAGATATCTACCCAACATACTTTAAAACATAGCTTCATAATAATCCTTATGTAAGAAAGTTCATAGCAGCTTCATTCATAATAGTGTGAAATAGGAAAGAACACAAATGTATATCAATAGAATGATTGAAAAATTATTGGTATAGTAATACAATTGGATACTACTCCATAATAAAAAAGAACCAACTGCTTATCTAGTAACTAGCATGGATAGAAGACTAACATTCTGAGTTAAAGAAGTGGGACACAAAAGAGTTCATAATATATCTTTCTATTTATATGATATTCTAGAATAAGCAAAACTAATCTACAATGATAGGAAATCAAGTCAGTGGCTGCTTCTGTGGTTGGGTCGTCTGGGAAGGAGCACAAGGAGAGCATTCTGGGGTGTTAGAAATGATTTGTGTCTTGATATGCATTTGTCAGACAGTGTACTCAAGACAGTTTCTGAATGTAAATTTTACCCTAATAAAAATTAACATTCATGGTTGTTTTTTTATGTATACCTGGCTCACAATGGAACCTATACTGGACTAGTTACTAGGAAGATTGCCATTTTATCTTTTCTTCACTCTCTGGTTAATAAGTGGCTTGAAAGATTTTCTTTTTATTTTATAGGATGTATATTTCTTTACTGTTAGAAGACATTTGGGGAAATTGTTGTGGCTTCTCTATATAAAGAATATTAAGTTTTATTAGGTGTATCTTACAAATTTCTGCATAAAAACTTTAATGGGGTTGCTCTAAAACATAATATTAATATTTCAATTAAAAAGTGGGTTATAAACCGTGAAACCTCCTGACCAGCCTTGAACTTTTCAAATATATCCAAGTTTGTCTTAACTTTTAAATATAACTTGATATGCCTTTTCTTTTTTTCTCCTCTTCCTCCTCACCACATGATGCTGTATGGCTCTGGGCTAACACCCCAGTTCCCCTTCTTAACATCTCATTTAACCACTTCAATATTTTGGTCTATTCTTCCCTTAAATTTCTGTGAGTCCAACGCAGAAGACCTAATTCCACTGTCTTAGTCTTATGCTCAAGTTGCTACATTTGGGGAATGAGTCCTGATAGTACTTTTCAAGTTTAAGAAGTTCAAGGTGTTCCCAATATACCCTACAAAAGATTTCTCACTCATTTCAATGATTCTGGTTGTAGTGAGACTTAAATCGAGTGGCTTTTAGAGCACTCTCTAGAAGACCAGTGTGAACAATGCCCTAGAAATTAGGACACCACACTTCCCTTTCCAGGTATAGCACATGTTCCCTACTCAGGAGTTAATTTCATTCTTAGAACATGATTTACCCTATACAGAGAAATGATTGTATTAAAAATAAATTTAGTGCCCTCCTAACTCTAATTCTAAGGTGTGCTTATTGTGATCAGAGGTTAAAAGTGAGATAAAACACTCTAAACTTAAAATCTTCGAATGTGCACATTGTATATACATATTTCATGATTAAAGGTAAAACATGTATTCAGAAATTTTTAATGAATTGGGTTTTCGCCAGGGACCATGTCAATGTGCTATATAAAGCTTATTGATCATCACATATAAGTATCTAAAAAGTAGACACAAACATTACTTTTTTCAAGGAATCTTATAACTTCAAATACAATTGATCAAAGATACATTAAAAATGCAAAACTTCTGACAACTTTTTAAAAAGATTTTATTTTTATGTAATCTCTACCTTGGGGTTCGAATTTACAACCCTGAGATTGAGTCTCACGCTCTACCCACTGAGACAGCCAGGCACCCCCTGTGACAAATATTTTTAATGATCCATAAGTCAACACATTAATAATTAACACTGAGAAAGAGGAAGAATAAAAGTGAATTGTTACTCACGATGTAAGAAAAAAAAGAAAAGGAAAACAACAACAAAAAAAAATTCTGATTTTTTTTGTTGAATTACTTTCACTTATGGCTTTGTTTTAAGACATGATTCTGGAGAACAGAAACCAAATATCCTGATCCGTATTCTCCAGAATCAGATCTCAAAACAAAGATTTAAACGAGTGTAGTTCATTTTGGAGGTGACATCAGGAGGGAGCAGGGAGCAGAAAAAGAATGGAAATCAATCACCCCACACACAAGCCAGTTACTACAGTGGCAAATTTTGCCCCATTCCACGGGTGGATTTGGGGAGCCAGTGTCAAAAACGCTTCCAAATTATTCCAAACCAGGTGTAAGGAGCAGCATGTTTACACCTCTACTCTCATCACTGTTCAAGAGCTGATTTCTGGATATCCACCCTTCAGTGGTCCTAGCTCTGTGCTTGGTCTGAGCATGTTCCTGTGGCCAGAAAGCAGCCCCACAGGAAGGCTTCAGTGCTTCACAGCCATTTGCCTTCTGTGGGTATAGCTGTGACCCCTGAAAGGATATCAGTGCACACCAACAGCTACAGGAAAGATACATCTGGATAAGTTGAGGCCAAGTGGGGCAACAACCCTCTTGGATCAGGTGACATTTCAAGTGCATGAACTCATGAAAAGACATGCGTTGATTTTTAGTGGAGTTTAAATCTAACCGTAGACTAACTTTGAAATATCTAATTCCCTAGTTACTAGAAAACCCTAACTCCAGTATACCAGACTGAGTCAACTTCGATTTTCTCCTCATAGTTGAAAAAATATTGGTTAAAAATCTAATCCTTGGGGCGCCTGGGTGGCTCAGTGGGTTAAAGCCGCTGCCTCCGGCTCGGGTTATGATCCCAGGGTCGTGGGATCGAGCCCCACATCGGGCTCTCTGCTCTGTGACAGCCTGCTTTCTCCTCTGTCTCTCTCTGCCTACTTGTGATCTCTGTCTATCAAATGAATAAATAAAATCTTTAAAAAAAAAAAATCTAATCCTTTCTTTCTTTCTTTCTTTTTTTTGGAATTACATGCCGTGAAACTGTCTGAGCCAGAACTATAATCCAACTATCTTCACTCCCGGGCTAGAATTTTACATTTTACACCATAAATACCAGGGGTCTCAAAGTGTGATGTCCAAAGGAGTAGCATCGACATCAACTGGAAACATGTTAGAAAGTCCCTGGTCCTATTCCAGACCTACCAAATCAAGAGCTCTCTGAATTGGGCGCAGCTATATGTTTTCACAAGGTGTCAGTGTGACTTGGATGCATGCCAAGGATTTAGCGTCACTGATACCTGCTATTAAGATTTTATCTACACATAAGTAGAGAATAATATTTCTCCCACTCTCCATCCCCAAAACCATGCTAGATACGTTTAAAAAGTACATTGTATGCTGTCTTCCCTTTCTGATTGATGTTTTAGAAGTATGTGTATTAACAATGTATATTTTATCCAAGTATTTTCATTGAAATATATCCTATGTAAAAAACCCTAATTTAGAAGCAACTTAGTAAACTGGATTAATGGTAGGAAAACTGTGTTCAAATTTGTGTGACTTTCTGGAAGACAATTATTCTCCTTAGGGTCTAGATTTGCTCAACTAATAAAAAAAGAACCTTGAGCTAGATGGTTTTCTATCTCCATATTTTTCTCCTCTAATAACTAGTTGTAATTGAAGGCTAATTCTAGCAGAATGGTGAAGCAGCCCTGTGCAGCTATAGCCCTCCACAATTCTGCATCCATTGCTGGGTAGTTGTTTTAAGGAAAAGGAAAAAAAAAAACAAAACCCAGAAATGTGTATAATCTGGGATTTGAATTCCCAGAAAACTTCTTTTTTTATGCCAAAATTTTTCATTGGAGCTGATCTATTAGCTTCTTCTGATGACCTTTTGGTCTGAAAAAGTGCAATCTGCGACCCTAGCAATCCCCTATGCTCTTCCAGACTGAGTCATCTTCTCGGGGCCAAGGTGTCCTGGTAGATGAGTTTCAAACATCATAAGCTGCAAAGAGAGGCTTCTCTTGATTCATGGCTGACTCTCTGCACTGCCTGCCTTGGCAACTCCTTTTCTGGCCTATCAGAGCTCAGCTTTGCAGAGCTGTTTCTAATATTTAACTAACGTTTTCCCTGATGCATCTTTAGTACGTTACACCATGTTCTCTTCTTAATAGTGTGAGTCACCCGCACCAGCTTCAGGAGGTGCACTGCTTGTAAATAAGCCACAATCAGCGTAGTTTCCAACTGATGCACTGCAGCTCATTCCTCCCCCACAGTGAAGAAAGTATCTTTGAAGAGGACCAAATCACTCTTCTTCCCCCACAGTGTCATCACTGCAGAGCTGCAGGATAAGCTAGTGGTCACTTTGGAGGCTTTGTGCTAGCAATCAGACTCATTTGGTGATTCATATAATTCATTATAAAGTATCATCAGGACACTCAGAGATAAGAATGCACAAGCAAACAAAAAGAGAGCATGCATCATAGCAACATATAAATGTAACTCATTTTCTATTTTGATGCTATTGAAAAGAATGTCTCTTACCTAATCACTAAGTGTTCTTTAGTCAAAAAGTGCCTAGCAGATTGTAAAAATGTAATAAATGCTATTTTAATGAGGGACCAAAATGATCAAAACCTGACTCATCGCTGAATGCTGCTGAATGTCTGAGATTCTTCCAAGACTGAAGTTAGGGCTTAATGGCAGACAAGCCAGGAAGGGTGGAGATTTTCTATCTCAGGTGGTAGGGACATTTCATGCCACATCGTTCTCCTCTGACATAGTTTAAGAGTCACGTATACCAGCAGAGTTGACAGGCAAAATATTTAATTTTATTTTTATTGGTAAATCTGGCGACGCTTATGCAAGCCACAGTCTTCTTACTTAAACAGACAAGAGAAATAAAGGAAGAAAGCAATCCCATCTTAACCAGAGTAGATAGTTTACATAGGAATAGACACTTTATAGAAAAAGTGTTCAAATTATTTATTTCCTCTCCAGAAGAGGCAAACACTACCTCCATCTGACAGGTGAGGAAACAAGAGAGATTAAATGTTTTTACGTGGGCTCACAAGCAGCAATAACAGCACTGGTGCCAAAGGCTTACAGTGCTGAAAAAGTGAGTCTCTACTCCACCATCATTCTAAAATCAATTCCCAAAAATAGGATCTCTACTTTCTATGGAAAGCCATCTCCATCTCATTTTGGCACTAAAAGTGTAGAGGGATTTGCTGAAATACCAACTCCAGAACTGATGATCATTGGCTTAATGTCTCAAGACAGCCCTTCACAATGGCTGTGATGAATGGTGCAAAGGGGAGCTCATGGTCTAAGTTGCTTCAGAGACAACTTCACCATTTTTTTCTGAACTAGACACAAGGAAGCATATAGCCCTGGGAACTATTGAAAGCCATATTGGAATAATACAGAGAAAACCTGCAGAAAATGGAAGAAGACAAAGGAATTAGAGATGAGAAATGTAAAAGACGGGAACCAAATACTGTTCTGAGTATAGGGGAGCTCAGTTGGTCTTGGAGAGACTCTCCTCAATTGTTGCTGGACCACCTTCTCACCTTTTCTTCACAGCTTACAGTAAGTCCACTGTTTTTACTCTGGACCTTCTTTAAAAACAATTTGCAATTCTCTCTGTTTACTTCCTTTGTTATCCACCTATCTGATGATGATCCCTGAACACCTGAATACGAAAATCTAAAAGAAGCATGGAAAATGGTCTTGCTTATAGAACAAAGAAATGCAGGTTTCATTTTTTTTAGAAGGAAAGCTCGAGAGAGGCCAGCTCATTGACAATTCAAGTTGACCTTACCATCTAGCACAATTCCTGTTTTAAAGTCTTTCTCCAGATTACAGTTTCTTCCTTCCTCTTCAAGGATTGTTTCCTGGTTGATGCCAGTTTCAATGACCTCTGGGTCAAACAACCCCCATTACTGTGTGACCTAGTATGGGAGAAACCGACTTAAAGGCAAACCAATGATGTTTCAGTCAGACACAGGAGGCTGCTGTTCTCTGGGGAAGTAACTGAATATGTAGCCATATTTCTGGGTAGTTGCAGTCGGTGTTCCTCTTATTTGACTAGATAAATGCTAGGGCCAGAACCAAAAATTAAGCTAATGTTGAAAGTAAGATGGTATATATACAAACATATTGTGTTGGTGTTCTATAAAGTAAATGCACTCAATAAATTGAAGACTCTATCCTGAATTACAGTGCTTAGATAAAAGGTGCATTTGGATATTAAGTGATCACATCTCTCTCTGAGCCCTTTGTCATTGTCATTTGATACTTATCTATGCTATATTTTCTCTTGCAGTTTGTAGGACTTGCATTATTTAACTTTCAAAGTTCATCAGTTGGGAGTTTTCATTTCTTTTTTATCCTCCATAGTCTTGCTAAATACTCATGCCCACTACAGAGGGATAAAAGCATTAATCCTTGTATTTGAACACCTGAGTGTAAACTTTTTGACCTATTGTACACTCTTACTGTATTTATTCTGTTCTACTGTCTGTAAAATGGGGGTAATAGTGACTGTTCCTCAGACATCTCTAAGTAGCTGAGGATCTCATAAAATAACACATGTGAACTTGAACTTGAATGCAAAACTATGCATTGGCTATTGCATGCCCTTCTGATTTCTCATTTTCTAGCCTTGTTCATTCTTTTTGAGCTATTTTACACCTTTGTGTAACTAATAAATAGACAAACCATCTTTTCCAGTAGAGTTCCCATTGACTTCCTTCCCTGTTGTGGAAAACACACTTTTGCATCTATTTGCTATTAAATGGAAACATGTGTTTTTTTTTTTTTTCTGGTTTTTCATTTGAACAGGCTAAAATATCTGCCTGATTCTTTCATTTGAGAAATATCAAATCTTGAACATATGTTTATTTTTTATATCTGTAAGAATGTCATGATCTTACCATATTCTGAAAATTATCTTCCAAGAGTCTCAGGGATCTTCCCCCGAGATGTATGATGTATTTACCTATCAAAGCCAGGTAACCTCTCTTACTAGAGGAAAGCATCTTGGGGGTGGTTTGCCTAGACACATCTTTTATTAGATCCTAGAGGTGACCCCAAAGAGGTAATAGAACTTTAATGACTCTCTGTTTCTCAAATGTTCATTTTACTCTCTACTAATTTCGTGTTTTGCATCTCCCCACTGCCCCGGCCATTAAATTATTCCCCATTGCTGGCAGCAATATTTGGGAATTTAGTTTTATAGCCTGATTATTTCGATGATCTCTGTACAAGGTTTAATAATTGTTTATAGAAACCTCTAGATTGGGTGAGAGACAACAGAGAGTCTGGTTTATTAAACTTTTTGATTAGGAGTTGAATTTCTTGATCTGATCATTTGGTGATTGTTAGTCTCGATGATGGAAAATTTAGTTTGTAAACTTTTCTGCTTGTTTAGAGCTTCAATCAACTAGAATTTTTCCACTGGGAAGGATATCAGTTCTATCATTGACTGGTAAGATTTTGTGGTTCTTTATTTACTCTTGATCCTTGGCTGAATTTTAAAATTGAAGCTCTATTTTTGTCTGTATGTCTTTGTGTCTGTAACTCAGATAGGCATTTATCGCCAATTGTAAAAATGCATAATGTTTTCCTACCTCTAGATGATATTGATAAATTGGACTATAAAATCTCTTAAAGGAACTTGTTCTGGTTGGTTTATAGAGATAAATAAGCACTTACATAAGCTGAATATTCTTAAAATTTCCAGAAAATAACGAAATTGAACTTTAATACTTTAAGTGGGCAAAAAATGTATTTTTACAAAAAACAATTTAGAAATGCTTTAAGAATTCAAGAGAACATAATTTAGAAAAGTCTGGCAAATGAGACTACTTAAATATTTTGGGTTTAATGAAAATGTTCTGGGTTCTCTGATTTATCACCATTAAATATAATGAAAGCAAATATTTTTCTTCTTTTTGTGTCTGTTCTTCCTAAACTAATGTTACTGATCAAATAAGCTAGCATTACTTCTACTTAATGCTCAAGATTATGAAAAATGTGCATCTGTGTTTTTGAATCTCTATTCAGATTAATTTTATTCCTATACTTCTTTGTAGTTGTCAGCTTGAAGAAAATTTCCAATATATGTAGGTGACTTAATCCTTGAATTGATATGAACTTGAGTTCATTAGTGTATGTATTTTCACTGAATATTTAGATCATTTCTAAGTCAGATGGAACATTGACACATTGATTACTAAGCATGATTTTAAGTTTAAGAGATTTTGCTTCTTATTTTTATATGCTTCCTAGAGGCTAAATCTTTGGGTCTTTTTAAGGACCTTGTTCTTTCTTACCACTTTGAGAAGTTATACTCTAAAGGATGTGTTGGTTATAGGAAACTAAGTTATATGAATGTATAATCTTTGCTAGTCTGCTGCAGATTGCTGGTGTCTGGTGACACCAATCATCCACCTCTATTTTTCTTGGTGAAATAGAAATTACTTTAGTTAAAAGTTATAGTTGCTGTAAGTAAATGAGAGTGGACTAGGAACAATAGTGGCAGAAGCGTTCAGCTCTTGCTGTGAGGTGACAAGATGTGTTCTTGTTTAGTAAGAGGAAAAGAGACTAGTTTGGTTCTAAGGTAAAGCGACTGTTCTAGAATAAGAAAGAGGGTGGTGAAGGACAAAACCTGGATAAATTCAGAAATTTGTAGAAGGTTCACAGGACAGGAATTTTATTTGCTTTTATTTATTGTGTGTGCAAATAATCAATGTGAAAAAGCTATAAAATATGATGAAATCTTAGCAAAGTTTTCTCAATTTTGATGGGATTGTTTTCTTTCATTTACTGTTTATTATCTTAGCCTATGGCATGTAATTCTGTGTAATCAGCACAGATTTTGTGTTTTACCATAATAATTTTCTACGCTTTGTGTTCATTTTATCATGACATTGATTATTAAAAAACAAAACAAAACAAGGGCTTCTCACTTATGGAAGAATTGGGTTCTTTACAATCTTGCTTTTTTTAAATATTTGTTTTTCAAATGAGTAGGCAAATATCGTTTCTATTTTATATGTTCAAATCTCCTGTTTGTCTACTGGTTTGTTTGGTTTTGGTTTTGGTTTTATTATTTAGTTTTCAAAAAATGAATCTTAAATGTAAAAGGAAACAAAATAAAATGAAACTGTTGTGATATTTTTTGCACCAAAAATTATCTTTGAAATTTCCCAGAAGTCTCCTGACAAATCACAAAGACTGTTCTACTTTATAAAAGAAAGATGCAAGAAACAATTAGATTTTTTGATATGTTAATGTTAATGACATTGAAGGAGAAGGAGTTGTCAAATTTGAAGAGATGTTTCTCTTTTCCCAGGTAAAATTTTCACGCCAATATTGTTGTTAATATAAGAAAATTGTATGCTGGGGGCACCTGGGTGGCTCAGTGGGTTAAAGCCTCTGCCTTCAGCTCAGGTCATGATCCCAGGGTCCTGGGATCGAGCCCCGCATCAGGTTGTCTGCTCAGGGGGGAGCCTGCTTCCCTTCCTCTCTCTCTGCTTGCCTCTCTGCCTACTTGTGATCTCTCTCTGTCAAATAAATAAATAAAATCTTAAAAAAAAAAAAAAAAGAAAATTGTATGCTGTAAGGGAAATTGCTGGAAAAGTGTCATTGCCTGAGCTCTCCCAAGTATGTTTCTGTGTATCAGTGTTTGTGTTACTTTGCCCTGTGATATTGGGCAACAATGTTTTCTTATTCTTTGTCTCCATGACTGATAGGAATCTCTTATTGAGTATTCTTACTTCATGGCAGCCTAGTTATTTGCATAGATTCAAAAAAATTTGCTATCCTTTTCCAAGACATAATTGGGGACACCAGTTATATGGCCCACTTGTAGTCTGGAACATCTTCTTTGAGAATGATGTGCATTTAATCAGCTATGACTAGTCACTTTTAAGTAACTAAGCTTAATTTTATGGAATCAGTTTTTACAAAGACCATTTGGGAAAACTGGCATGGAACCTGGCTTTTGGAGTTCTCAGTCTTAAAATTGAGTAAGGGAGGTTACTTTCAGGCAGGCTCAGGAGCTTAGAATATTAAGGGATCTTGCAAAGTTAGGCATTTCCCCAATTGAAGGTACTATGGGTAAAATTTGGTGGACAGGATTTCTTGGTTTAGATTTCTAAAGAGTCTATTAAAAATTTAATCTGAGATTCCTTGTGAAAATTTCCAACAAAGCAAATGTTAAAAGTTCTGTTAAAAGTTCTAACACTCTTGATGCATCTATGTCAATAATCAAGCTAAATCTACTGAGACCAGTCTTATTTTGTAATCCAGAAAAAATATTTCAGATTATTTTTTACCAAAGAAGAAGAGACTAGGGGGAAAACAAAACAAAACAAAACAAAACTTGTACTATAATGGGAAAGTATTCATTGTCTCTATCACACTTTTCTGTACTGACTGTAGCCTTGTTCATTATATTGAACTATTTTGCCCCTCTTTGTTAATTGTAAGTAACAAATAGACAAACTCTCTCTTTTCCAAAGAGTTTCCATTGACCTTCTCTTTCCTCTGTGGAAAAGCCAGTTTTGCATTCATTTGCAATTCAATTCCTTTATTCCATGTAAATGTGTGTTTTTTGACTCTTCTTTTGAACTGGTTATAATATCTGCCCTGTTTCCTCTTATAAGAAAAGTCAAAACGTGAACATGTTTATTTTTGTGTCTGTAAGACAGTCCTGATTCTATCTTTTTCTGAATATTATATTTTAATAGTACTATACAAATGTCAGATGCTACTGATCATTATCAACACTCCGGATCTTCGTTACTTTGTAAGTAACACTCTTCGTTACTTTGTAAGGACTGTTAATATTAACAGCAATGAAAAATATTAAGTGCAAAAAAACCTTCATCACTGCGATTATTTAAAGAAGGGTGGATGATTTTTTACATTAAATTAAATATATCTGGGGCGCCTGGGTGGCTCAGTGGGTTAAGCCTCTACCTTCAGCTCGGGTCATGATCCCAGGGTCCTGGGATCAAGTCCCATATCAGGCTCTCTGCTCGGCGGGGAGCCTGCTTCCTCCTCTCTCTCTGCCTGCCTCTCTGCCTAGTTGTGACCTTTGTCTGTCAAATAAATAAATAAAATCTTTTAAAAAATTAAATATGTTTTATTTTGGGGAGTGAGTTGGAAAAATTCCTTATTAATTGGAGGACGGATTTGCTAGGCAGGGACACAGTATATGTCAGCTGCATCTTGCCTTTCCGTTTATACCACTGCCCAGCCCTCATCCGAATGAAAGGAGTGTCCCGTTGGCCTCTCATGGGTTCTCAAAAATACTGCTACCAGTTCTGACATTTCTTCTACCAGCTTTTCCTCTACCCTGGGATGCTTGTCACTGGACTTTGCTGATTTAAGTTTGTTCATATTATCTTGGTCCCCATTATGTTTTTGTTTCTATGTCATTGCTATTCATATTTTAGTATTGCTTTTGGAAAAATAAGTACCTCTAAAATATAAAAAGGGATACTGAGATCCTTTTAACAAAAAGTACATATTTTGTGAGATATTTTGTTATCATTTAGTATATAAATCAAGTTTTCAAAATATAGATGCAGTGTACTTAGAGACTATCTATTAGTTGTCCCACACCATGTGAAAGGTATAAAGTAATTGACAGTCTTGGTGATGAGATAAATTATAACTTTCCAAGCAAACAACTTGGAAAAGTTAGTTAGTTAATTATATCTAGATCTTAATATATATACAGAGGAGATAGAGACACAGAGAGAGACAGAAACAGAGGAGCCACTGTCTTAGGGTTTTGAATGAGAGTGAGATTAGGTGTTTGGACAGGGCTAGGACGGGATGGTAGTCTGGAATGGTTTTATGGTCCCTGAGGTATTTGAATGACTGCTTATGAGTGTGGGTGGATTTGTGAATCAGAGACAATTAAATTTAAAGAATGACTCAGTGTCAAGTTGCCAAAGGGGATGCAGTTCTATTTGAGCAGGAGCTGCGACAGTGGGCGCCCAAACCAGGTGCCAGAGTGGCCTGGGCAGCTTCTTTGAGCTGTCACATTTATATAATGAAGATACAGCACCTTCATGCATGATAGTCTTAAGAATTAGAAATAAATGACATATATTTCTCATATCTAATTAGAACTTACAAAATAGTAGCGGTTATTATTGGAAATAACTGTTCTCAGCCATCAGTTATTTTGAAGGTGTGTCTGCATGTGTCTGTGCATCTGTGTGTGTCTGGGAAGGTCCTTTTCTGTAAAATGAAGCATTTCATTACACTGAATCACTTCCTGTTATCTATAGAGAGAAGTTTATGTTATCTTCATCCCCGTTGCTTTCTTCTTTGTATCTGTGCTTTTCAGACATGGGCCATCATGCTATCTCCCTGGCCACTTGGACAGAGGTCAGTTCCAGAAGTTGGGACCATCTACTTTAGGAGTGAAAGCTTCACTGAATGTGTACGATATAAAAGAAAATGCTCTTCTCATGTTCTCTTAGGATATATGAGCCATGGGCAACAGGAGGGACATCTACCAGAAGTCACCTCCACTGTTGCTGAGACCAGGGTTGACTGTTCCTTTAGTTTTTTGGGATACATATACTTAAAATCACTGTTTGAAATTAGATCATAGATCATTCATGACCCCCATTCTGTACATCATTATCTCTTTAGTTCTGAGTCTGTGTCTCGCCACAGCAGCAGGATGAAGTCTGAGGTACGAGAAGTGATAGAAGCTGTAAGCTGGGGATGAGAGGTGAGTATGAGGATGAACGTCCTCTCTCCAGTCATCCTGATGGAAGAAATTCAGTTCTGAGGAGTTGGAGTATGAAAGAGCATGAGCTCTACAACTGTCACTTCTTTCTCTTACAATTTCAGTAATAGAGGACTCATTTAACTAAAAGTGAAATTCCGTATTTTTAAAATGCAAAATGAGGAAATGTTCTCACTGAATTATGTTTGTCAACTCTGGAAGGTGGGATTGGAGCAGTGAGTTTGTTAGAGTGTGTTTTCTTTTTCTCTCTCTTTTTTTTAAAAAAATATTTTATTTATTTATTTGACACAGAGAGAGAGAGACAACGAGAGAGTTGCCCTAGAGTGTGTTTTCTATATTAAAAGTTAAACTCCCCAACTTTGATCTCTTTATTGAGAATGTAGCCATATTGCCAAGTAAAAATTATAAAGTCCACTCCATCCCCAAGACACCTGGTATAAGAAAAACATCATAGAGACAAAAACTTTGGGACACCTGGGTGGCTCAATCGGTTAAGCATCTGCCTTCAGCTCAGGTCATGATCTCAGGGTCCTGGGATCGAGCCCTGAGTAGGA
>RCUC01163820.1:0-85885 GCA_003697995.1 Taxidea taxus jeffersonii
GGCACCGCTCCAAATGTCTCTTATATTCAGATCCGCCTTCTGCTGCCGTTTCACGAATGCTCAGAGCAGTGAGTTCAGGTTGTCCTCATTGCTACCGCCTCGCTTCCAGCCAGATTCTCCCCATGCCAAAGCTACTCCAACACCTTAACAAATGCAAAGTCCTCTTCCACTCTCAGTTTCTCTCCTCCCCTGCTTCCTGAAGTGGCAGGTCTTGCGGAACCATAAATGTCCCCAAGGAATAAGTAACTAAATTATTTGTGTGGAAGAGTAGGGAGACACATAAAAAGGTAATACAATTTCCTGAGAGCTGACCTTAGAGAAGCAGATTGATGTCCACACTCAGGGGATTTGCTTCTACATCCATTATGGGCCTACTACCAGCTAGACTGGGAGCTAGACTCTGGGCATCTCAGTCAGCTCACAGTCTCAGAGTCTCAGAGTGAGTGGCCAGTAACTCAAAGGAAGGATTTAGGGATGGGAAAGCCAGGGGATGTGAAACTGAGTCAGGGAGCAGACCTATACTTACAGCAAATCAAAATTTGGGCTTATGTCATTTAGCAAATATAAAAACACACCCAACCATGATGACCCTTCCCCCAAAACCACTCAGATGCAGGCCCATATTTAAAGACTGATACTTGGGGCCCTGACACTTCCTGGACTTGCCTGAATAATGAGGATGAATAGATTAAATTCCCCCCAAATTCACAAGCCAGGATGGCATGTGTGGCAAACTGCCTAAAGTGTCACCTGGACAGCACAAAAGATCTAGTCTAGACCCTGGCACCAGGAAGCCGAGATGATATTGTTGTACCCCTTTAAAGTATGAAGTTGAGGCCCATTGAGATAAAGACATGTAGGGAATGAGTGAAGCTCTGGCCTACTATCTCTATGCAGGAGCTTTCCCAAACTCTAGCCATTCCTCTGCTACCTGCGGAAACCACGCCACAGCTATGTGCCACCTGCCATATTATAACTTAATCCTTTTAATATTGAATTACTCTTTTTAAACTGAACTTAAATTTAATCTTTTCCTAAGCAGTAGTAGCTGTGAACTCAGAGCTTTGATGTGCTAATTATTTTTCCTGATATACTTGAAAATAAATAACTATTAAAATATTTTTTAAGGGGCACCTGGGTGGCTCAGTGGGTTAAAGTCTCTGCCTTCGGCTCAGGTCATGATCCCAGTGTCCTTGGATCGAGCCCCACATCGGGCTCTCTGCTCAGCAGGGAGCCTGCTTCCCCCACTCTCTCTGCCTGCCTCTTTGCCTACTTGTGATCTCTGTCTGTCAAATAAATAAATAAAATCTTTTAAAAAATATTTTTTAAATGAGTCCATAAACCCCAGACCCCACAGGTGATGTGCACACTGAGCTCAGAGGACAGACTCTGCAACCTGTTGCCTGTGCAGAGTCCCTCTGTGTGTCTCTGAGAGGCTGGCCATGACTTTATTCTTTCTCCTATTCTTCCTTTATCCATAACACAGATCCAAGCCAAGACTTATTCATTCATTCATTTATTTATTTATTTATTTATTTATTTATTTATTTTTCTCTCAGAGGTGTTTCAGGGAATGATTTGACAGCTTTGCCTTTTCTGGTGGACTCCTGAATTTCTTTTTGAATGTTTGGCTCACCTGAACACCAACATGTACATTGGGGGATTCCTCACTTTATCAGCCCATCTCACCACAAAGTTGATACAAACTCTACTGGGCTTCCTGCAGTGAGAGCACAACCATGTAGTTCAGACTCAGCTCATCTGATGATCTCACATGAGAATGTGAATTCAAAATCTGGTCACACAAAGAAGTGCCACCAAGAGCCCACCTACAGAAGGTGGCAGACACATCCATCCCTCTCCTCCACAAGTTCATGATCTAAAGTGTTCCAAGTAGATGTCATTGGATAATTGTAATATACTGAAATACCTATTCTAATTAGGACAGGTGCAGAACACTCGATGCAGAGGTTATGGGAAAAATCACCAGGGAGGAGATGTTTGTGTTGGCTCATGAAGGATGGGGTTTCCTAAGACAATAAGGGAAAAGGTAGCTCAATTCATGTTACCTATTATTATTACCATTCATACAAGATTTGAATCACACAGGCATGGATTCAAGTCACAGCTCCAGTGGGAAGGTTACTTTCTTCATCTGTAATCTTGCCCTATTTGGTTCTGCAAAGAATAAGTAAGATGATTTAAGTAAAACACAAACTAAAATACTTGATACATAAGTTCTTCATAAGTGCTCTTTCTCTTCCCAACTCTAGTTTTGGTTTTGGTTTTGGTTGGGTTTTTTGTTTTTTGTTTTCTTTTTTGGAATGCCTTCCTCTACTCCATTTCCAACCTAGAAAAAAATCTACCTATTACTCAAATTGTACTTGAAATACTGCTTCTTCTGTGAAGCTATTACTTACCAAGAAGACACAATCTTTCCTCCTTTGAAATCCCTTTAAAGTTCATCTTGACCCCCATAATGCTTGCTTGTGGTTGGTACATGTTTGCTGAGATAAATTAAATTGCCCCCCATTCTGACTCCTGTTCATAGTTTTAATATCTGCTTAGTTGTTTTGTTTGCTTGTTTTTTCAGTTCTTTCCATGTGCCCAGCCAGCATTATGACCATGACATGGCAAAAATCTGATTTTTTAAAAATGCTTGTCCAACAGTTGGGATAACTAAACTACAATATGTCTTTGATCCCAAGATTCTGCATGTCCCTCCACTCTTAATCAGTCTTATCCCAAACCTGTTTTCTTCTCTCCACATAATACATAGCTACTGCTCCTTCCACATACCAGAGAGGGTCATAGGCACTTGGGTATGTGAGTGAATAACACAGACCTTGTTCCTTGTCTGTGCTGCCAAGGAACTTATACTTCAGTGTGGGGAGAAGGTGAGCAATCAAACAAAAACACAATGACAATGACAATGATGCTACAATGGAAAAGTACAGATAGACTTGTTCTAGGCCCAGTCTGTCTCTTGTCTTGCTTCACCTAGCCATTCCCCCATCTTTTCTTCCTCTCCACTCTCACCCCAGGGTCTGTAGGTCTGAATTCTTATCCTTTAAGGCTCCGTTCAGTGCCATCTTTTTCATGAACTTAGAGAAAAACATGTGCACCATGTAAGCCTACAGAGAGCCTTTCACGTGCAGCTTCTCGCCCATACTACAAGCTCCCAAGGACAAGGCTTCACATACTTCATCTGGGTGCCAAGATCTCCCAACAGAAAGCCAGGAAAGAAGCACTCAGTAGCTCTTTATGAAATGAGCAAACAGTCCTCCCCTTGTCCTGCCACACTGTACCTAAGGAACCCCCATCCATATTCTTTGTATTCTGTTCTCTTTCTGCCTCCATTCAGGAATATATTCTTTACAAAAGGTAAATAAACACTTGCCATCCAGAGATGCCAAGAACTTAGAACGTTCTACATCATGATTTCCATGGTAACTGAAGTTGTGCATAAAGAACTCTGCCGTGACAGCATCTTAATCCAGAAAAGCTGAGCATTTTTCAAATTGTTAATTCTGCTACTCTGGCCATAATGGTTACCTGGATTGCAACCTGCTGAATAGATCAATACTCTGCATTTTTAAGTCCATCATCACCGTTCCACTGCATAACCAACATGAATGTAAAGTACTACTCACCAACAGATCATCTGAAGTTGTTATTGAAGCCCTGGATCAAGTCAACACTTATTGCCATTAGTAAATAAACAGAAACTTATAGAACATTAAGCTAGGCTATACGCACGTTATTCATCAGTTCATACAGAGCTCACTACTTTTCACCATATATTGATTTTTATCTTAGGTGCTATGCATAAACAGCCATAGGCACTGCTATGAGGGCTGGTGAATATGCATGCCTCTGTTTATTTGGGAAATGTCAGAGCTGTGGGGTTTTAATTACCCTGAGCTGGTAGAGATCAATTTGAAAAACAAACATATTAGTAAAAAATCAAGTGCTCTTTTGCTGCCAGAGGATTACAATTGAAATCATAGCATCCTAGAGCTTTACAGCTAGAAGAAACAGAAATCAAGGGGAGCCAAGCCCCTCATTTTACAGATTGGAAAACAGAGCCCCAAAAGCTGAAATAGCATGAACCTTGTTTAAGATCTTGGGTTCTGCTATGAGATCTTGCTCAAATCCCAGGTCCATGACTAAACAAATGACCTGGAAAGTCACTTGACCTTTCTGGGACTCAGTGGCCTCATCTGAAAAATGGGGACAATGATAGAATTGTAAGGATTAAATGTGGTAATGGATGTAAAGTGCTCAGCATGGTACCTGACATAGTCAATAATCAAAAATATGAACTTAAGTCATTATCATCATCATCATCATCATCAAGGTCCCAAGGCTTATTAGTAACATTGTTTTTGCCTGAACTAATACCTCCTTATACATACTGAGTTTGTTTTTATAAAGAGTAAGAAATAAAGATAAGTCTTATCCCAATAATCATATGGTCCAAATTAGTTTCCAAATCAACTTTTACAGTAATTCAGTGTTCTCCAGGGCTCACTGAATCTGCCAGTAATTGGACGTTCTACATTGTTGCAGTTCTGGAAATACAGTTCACTCAGCATGAATATATTCTTGTCCTGAATGTGTAGCCACTCGAGAACTATGATTTGCCAAGATGTTTTACTTTAAAGAGTACAGAATCTCAGTATATTTGGCTACAATTCTTTTACCCTTTCCAAAGGCCCCAACTTAACAAAACACGATGCTCTTTGTGGCTTGATCTAAATGGATAATCCGTGACTCAGAAAAAGATGATTTCAGAATATGACATGCAAATGCAGAACTCATGGCTGTTTGTTTAAAATCTGGGCCCTTTTCCTTGACTGCATTTACTATAATTAGAAGACTAGCTGTTCTCACAAGGGGTTACAAACACACCATGGGCAATGTTATATGTGCGATGCCAGAAAAAAGATTAATATTTTTATGCTGAAACTGTCGGCCCCCAACACAACTTGCTTATCTAAAAAAAGAGAAAGAAGGGCACCTGGGTGGCTCAGTCAGTTAAGTGCCTGCCCTCAGCTCAGGTCCTGATCTCAGGGTCCTGGGATTGAATACCACATTGGGATCCCTGCTCAGCAGGGAGCCTGCTCCTCCCTCTCCCTCTGCCCAACCCCACTGCTTGTGCATGCTTGCTCTCTCTCAAACAAATAAATAAAATCTAAAAACTTAAATAAAAAATAAAAAGAGATATTCCAGAGAAGGAAAACACCAGGAATTTGGATGACAATTAATAGCCAGCCAAGAGAAGAGAACTGTTTACTAGATTCTCCGTGGGGTGGTGGGAGACAAGAATGGAAGGACTGGACTATGTGATGATCCAGCCTAGAATAAAATCATGCTTTCAGTGACAGATTCAAGTTTTGTGGGGTCCAAAGCTCACATAATTGAGGAGAGCCTCTTCGAGTAAAATAATACAAAGTTATAAATAAAAACTATTGGGACCTTTCCCAGAATCTTACAAAGAGCCCTGGCAAGGGAGAGAGGCCCTGTAGCTTAAGCTTCATTAGTAAATCTGGTAAATAGTAAAGTTTATACCATTTTCACATAGGTCAGATTTAGTAAATTGATTAACAGCTGTAGAAGTTGGGAACTGTGGGTTGACTCCTGGGTTGACCATTTATAGCTGTGCCTGCACTTTAGGCAAGTGTCTTAATGTCTCTGATCTTCATTTTCCCCAACTATAAAAGAGAAAAAATGAAATCAACTTTGTATGGTTATGCAAATTTTTAAAATTCATGTAAAATACTGAAATAAGCACCTCACTAATGTCTAGCAGGTGTTCAAAAAATAGTAATAATGTTTTTATTTTTTATTTCCTATACTTCTCATCTAGTTCACATATTAATCCTGTTGGTACACTTCTAGAAAATAAGGTTTTCCCCTTCAGTATCAACCTTTGATAATCTGGGGATTACAATTGTATAAGTCTATATCTATATCTCTCTTCTGATGCCTCACTTGTTCTTATGATTGTTTTACCCAAAAATGAGTATGGAGCAAGGTGAGAAATGGAATTCAAATTAGCTAGTTAATATCATGGAAAAAAGAAAAAAGAATAAGACACATAGTGTCCCAAGTATTTAATCCCTTGGCCCCAGGCCAACTGTTCTAGATCAGCTATTCCTTCCCTGTAATGGTCATAGACATCGGGGAGTGGGGGTGGGATGCTGGTACACTCATGTGGGCTTCTGCATCTTGTTCCTTCCTTAGTCGGGTTAAGAAGATAGAACATGGGACTGAGGGGTTTTCCAATTCTATCCTTTCTCCTGGAGATATAGACAGTGTCTTCAAGCTTAGAAATAAGGGCATGTCCCTACCTTTCCACAGTTTGCTATTGTTGACATTGCTGCCATAAACACTGGGGCAAACCATGCGAGACTCTTAACTCGAGGAAACAAAGTAAGGGTTGCTGGAGTCTAGGTGGATGGGGGGGGGTCTGGGGTAACTGGGTGATGGACATTAAGGAGAGCACTTGATGGAATGAGCACTGGGTGTTGTATGCAACTGATGAATCATTGAACTCTACCTCTGAAACTACTAATACACTTTATTATAATACTAAATATTACTAATAGTAATACTAGTAATACTGTTAATTAATTGAATTCAAATAAAATTTTTTTAAAAAAGAAAGAAGGGCACGAATTTTTCATAGAAAAAGAACAGCCTTACTTCCTGTGGGTGTCAGTCTCACATTTCTGACTCTGTAGGTGGAGACAAGCTTCAGCTCTGGAAGGAGACACATGGTGTAGATTTGAAGCCATGTTCCACTACTGACTGCTGGTGGGACCTTGGGCAAGTTAGTTTCAGGAGATGTAACAATCCTCCCAGGATTCTTGTGAGGGTTCAATAAAATATGTATGTAAAACACACAGTATAGTGCAGGGCCAGAGGGGAGTGGGAAGGAGGGAGAGGGAGAGAGAGAGAGAGAGAGAGAGAGAGAGAGAGAGAGAGAGAGAGAACAGGAAAAAGCCCCAAAGAAATTCAAAGCATTCGGTTGTATCTCAAAGTATGAAGAACTGGGGCATGTCCCAACAGCTAAAGGGCCTTCATAGGGCAAAAAGACTTCATCCTTATGTGCCAACACAAGCCCTGGGCACTTACCACACTGTAATTAGAAGGATCTTAAGGCCATATCCGGGCACAGCAGGAAGAAGTACTGTGATCTACAAACAATGTCTGCCATAAACATGGGACAGAGCACCTTGCAACATACAGTCCCCACCTACTAGCTCCACTTTCTCTGCTTCTGGGGATTCAGATCATTTTCCCAGGCTCTGCCATTAGATAAATATACGAGGTCGCTATAACCTCAATCTTCAGAATTAAGAAAACCTACCATTTATGTAAAATTAAATAGTCCTTCACGATAAATATGCCAGGAAATAACCTAAACAATAGGTTGTTCTTCCTATTGCTTTATTATTTATCTACTTGGACTTTCCAATTCCATTTAATCTCTGCAGTGCTCAGCAAGTCTGTTAATTCTCTTTGGAGACAGAAACAACAACAACAACCATCTCCCTGATTTACAGATTTCTAAACATTTCAAGACAGATGATGTCATTTTAGTTCTGCACTGTGGATCTCACCTGACGTTAACTTTGATTACATAATAGGTGCTCAATAAATACTTTTAATGAATTAATAAGATTTATTTTATGCCAGCTTCTTCATTCTGATATACACTTCTAAAAGACAGATATGATCTATTACTCATTATTTGTTCCCTTTCCCCATTCCCTCAAGTGATTGACATAGTATCCAGTGCATGGTAAGAGCTCTATAAATATTTGTTAAATGAATGAAGTATTAATGGCAGGACTGCCAACCCCCATAGCTTCAAATTCCTTCTGCTATCTCTTCAGGCTTCTTGCTACATAAATCTTTCATATCAGCGCACTAGAGTATTTGAGAATTTCCCATTTGAAAAGCTCACCAGAGAATGTTCCCCATAAAGAGGAATAGCCCCTATATCACCTTATTACTCACTAATTTCATCAGAAGTGCCATTTGTTGAATTCCCCCAAGCTACTTCCTTTTTTGTTTTTTACTTTCCCTGCCACTATCTCTCAGTTCTCAGAGGGACTCCTCATTCTGTTTGAGCCACAAGCAGTCACTGGGAGCCAAATGCCTTCTGGTCCCACTGTAGCAAATGTCATGAGCTTCCCTGCTGCACCTTTGGTCTGGAGAAGTTTCCATTTACTGAATCCAATAAGCACCTTTATAGCTCAATGACTCAGCAAGTCATTTCTAACACTCAATCAACGCATGCTATGTTTCCATCATGTGTTGGTTAAGTTTAACTTAAGACAAAGATTTCTTCACACTCTTATTCCATTTTGCTTCCATTTCCAAGGCTATTTGTGTTTGTGCGGAAACCAAATGGGCTTTCCTCAGGCAGATGGATGCTGGTATTTTATTAGACAGGTGTCTACCTACTACCTACCTATCTTCTCATCTTTCTAGTCTTGTTTATTCTCTCTGCAGAAACTTGTCTTTTATTTGTTTCAGTTCATTTCATCTCATTTTATTGCATTCATCTTTGTTAGCTACTCAAATCTATTTGAACTAATGTGGTTTATACAACTCAATGAATGCATATATATGAATGTATACACATACACACACACACACACACACTCACTCACTTGAGGAACAACACAAGAAAGTGAATGGCAGACAGCAGCAACTATACACTCATACACAGAAGGTTAATTTGGAGGGACATTCAAAATCATCCCGCTGAGGTTAGGGGCACTGGCCTGAAGTCAATGATGTTTAGTGGCAGAGTTGAAACAAGTTCTCAGATCTTCTAACACCAAACCTCGTGCTTCTTCAGATCCTCAGTATCTTACCCAGTGCATAGTGATAAGGCAAATATTTGTAGTAATCCTCTTGGGCAGGTGACTCAACAGATGTGAAATAATCTGTCATCATAGGGCAAACACCATGTATCCTCTACGACTTATACAAGCAAATGTCTGCACTTAGTCATAAAGTCTTTTTCAATATATTTCTTAAGTCTGATGGAACTTAGGGTACTACTTGATTGGTTGAAAAACTCTCTATTTCTGAATCAATTCAATTTAAATTTATGTTTTTGAAACACTCGTTTCTCTTTAAGAAGCATTTGAAGGAGCTTATAGTAGGAAAAAGAAAATTAATAAAATAAGACCCAAAAGGGAGATTCAGTCTTGAAAACAGTTGTAGTCAGTGACAATAGTTGTTATCTTTGCACTTTAAACATGGCTCTGAGCTTCCTGGAAGTCCAATCAAAACAGAAAACACAATTAGTTGTGTGGTTCTCTTTAGTGAGAAACAGAATCATATTTTCTCAGAAGAGAAGAAATTTCCTTTTGTTAAATTCTGAGGTAATTTTCTCACAGGGAGCACTATTTGGGGGAATGTAATAAATGGTATTTTCAATGACAATTCTCAGCTACATCAAAATCGACACAACTGTATCTGTAGCAATTCCAGCAAAGAGACCAAGATGATGTCTTAAATTATATGAGAAATATTCTGTGAGGGATCCAGCAGTCAACTCGATCAAAGGGAAAAATGTAGGTAATCTAGAGAAAAGGGCAAATTACATGAGCCTTAAATTATTCTTCTTCAACTTTTCTCTCTTCCAGGCTCTGAACAGGTTGTAGATGTGATACAGTTTCAAGGCCTTACTCTCTAGCAAGAACGTAGAGTGCAGTTATCCAGAAGACTGCTAATTGTGGGCAAAGTTAAAATTCTGACAACATGTAAGCAGGTGTTAAATTTTATACTGCCTCCGGCAAACTGTCAAGCCCAGGCCAACTTCCTGCCTGAGTGAAAGACCTCCACCCAGAGATGGGTTAAATGTCCCAGTCAGGAAAAAGTAAACAACTCCATGCTGCCTTACTCAGGGCTGCCTCAGTTTCCTCAACTGTAGGAAGGGAGTAAGAGTTGGCCAGCTCACAAAGTTGCCAGTGGAGAGTGACAGTGAAAGCACGCAAACATCCTTGGCACCTAGTGGATTCCCAATAAAATGCTACATGCATGAATAAGTAAGTTTCAGTTGATACTATGGACTTCCACTGAATATGAACTATTCATCACTCCAAAAGAGATCTCAAAACCAGCTTTAAAGGACCTGTGTGTTCTGCCTCCTTTTAACGTGTGGTTGTATCATAGCTCCAATTATCTAGAGCAGAAGTCACCAAACTACTATCCTTAAACCTTATCCAGCCCACTGCTTGTTCTTGTAAATAAAGTCTTATTGAAGCACAGCCATGCCCATTCATTTACATATTGGCTCGGCTGCTTTCCTGATGGACCAGCAGCTGAATAGTTACAACAGAGACCATCTGGCCCATAGAGTCTGAAATATTTCCTACCTGGCCCTTTACAAAAAGTGTTTGCTGACCTCTGAACAGAGCAAATGTCCTCTTAGATGCTCCACATCATTTCAAACACGGAACATTCCAAACTATGATTTTCACTTGAGCATGCCCATTGATGAGCATTCATGCCAAATTACCCTTCTCAACCTTAGATCCTGGTTCCTATCATTACTGCTCACATCTTCTGAACCCAGTTAATGAATCAAATCCTACCACCTTCTTTTCCCTTTAAAAACTCTCAGTCTACAGCCTTTCCATTCTATTCCCAAGGTAGCCCAGAGGGCAACTAGCCCCGCCCTTTATTCTCCCCCCCTCCCCTCCCCCTCCTTCTTCTCCCTCCCCCTCCCCTCCCTCTCCCCACCATGACCCCCAACACACACTCTTCTGACAGACCCTGCAATTCATCCTGCATACACTGGCCTGAGCCAGTGGCCTAAAATGCCATTTTTACCCTATTCCAATCCAGCTCAAGACTCTGCAGTGGCTCCCACCTGCCTTTTACACCAAGTCTGACTTTACTCTCTTGGCTTTTATAGCAGTTTACAGCCTGGCTCCACAGCACATGTATAAGTCAAAGTTCCATTCCTTCCCCATCCACACCAAGCACTGTGGTCTGGCCCAGCTCCATCAGCACCTACCTTGCTAAAACCTCACCACTGTTCTTCATTCATACTGCAGCCTCTGTTCTGGATTGCATTGAGTCCTCCAAAATTCATATGTTGAAGTCTGGACCCCTAGTACCTCAGAATATGACCCACTTGGAAATAGGGTCATTGCGGATGTGATGGAGTAAGATGGGCCTTATAAGTGTTTTTATTAAAGGAAAAGAAAGGAGAAATTTGGAACCAGACACACAGAGAAAACACCATGTGAACATCCAGATCAGGGGGATGTATCCGTAAGCTAAGAAATGCCAGAGGTGGCCAGCAAGCCACCAGAGGCTGGGACTGAGTCCTGGAACAGATTCTCCCTCATGGCTCTCAGAAGGGTCCAAATCTGCCAACACTTTGCTCCTGGACTTCTGGCCTCCAGAACTGTGGGACAATAAATTTCCACTCTCTAAGCCCTATCTTTGGCACTTTGTTAAAGCAGCCCTGGCAAGCTAATACAGCCTCCTACCTGCCCCAGGCTCAGAGGCTTCCTGGAATAAGATGGCCCTGAATGCCCTGTGATTTGTGGCCACAGAGAGGTGACAGGTAGAGAGGTCTATGAACAGCAAGGGAGCAATTAGGGAACCCAGCAGAGTGCGCCCTCCCTTCCCAAAGGAAACTCAGCTTGCTTCCTCACAAGTCTGCATGCTTTCCCGGACTTCACCTCATTCCTACTGGGTCAGAGGTCGAGCAGGATTGAGGGAAGCCCAGATCCGGAAATGCATTCCAGGGATCTGCCTTCCTTGCCTTGCTTCTAAATGTCTACTCTTCCCCTCCCTTCCTTTCCTCACTGAAGACTTAAGTCACAAGTTTTGTAAAAAGCCAAGCAAATTCACCTCAGGAGTCCAGTGCTCGCCCTCACCCTGCTTCTGTCCTGGAAGTCTGGACATCTAACTGGAGATGGCCACAGTCCTTGAATGAAGGCCACCCGTGAGAGGCTGCCAAGACTCCAATGTTGTCCAGGAACGTCAGGGAGCTAAATTGGGACCTATCAAATCATTAAGGAGACTTCTTGCAGGGAATGTGACCCTGGGGAATGAAGAGAGGCAGAGTGGAGCTCTATGGCCCTGTTTTGCTCTTCTATACAAGCCCACATGACACTGGCTGGTTCTTGGTGAGAAAACAAAACCCCCTCCAAGTCACTTGACTCCAGGAGGCCAAAGGCCAAGCCAACCATTCAGCCACCGAGTCATCACAGACTGTGTGTTTATAAGTGTATTATCCTCTTCCCCAGAGACATCTGGTAAATTCAAATGGCTTGGTAAACTTCTTATCTCAAAGGATGTACAGCGAGCAGTGATCAGATTTTCTTAATCCCAGAGAAGAAAGAAGGACACACACTCAAGTGAGGACATGATAAGGTAGAGGGAGAAGCAGTGCCAGCTTCAAGGGTATGCAGTGTGTGCACAGGAGTCATGCATTTTTATTTTGTTCTGAATCCTAAAAAGTATGTAAGCAGTTCTGGGGAAAAGTGTGTGTGTGTGTGTGTGTGTGTGTGTGTGTGTGTGTTTAGTCAGAAGGTGGGGATTGATGATGAGTGATGAGTAGAGAAAGAATGACCCAAATTCATCCTGGGAGTAAAGAATAATGAGAAGTCCAGTCTGTTCTCAGTATATATAGTACTCGGGTTCAATAAAGTTGCTGCAACCTTGAATTCATGAACGCTGAACAGTGCATTGCTCATAGGGGAAATACAAGGTTAGGTTCCTGTGAGCCTCTGGTCCCAACATTTTCATCAACTTATCAGTACAACCTACTTTTGTATGTGTTTCTGTTTAAAGACACCTTATTAAACATACACTGTTGGTTCATTAACATAAAGCTCACAGCCCACAGCTCTATACCTCAAGTGGGAACAAAGCTTATCTAATCCATTTTCTCTACAAAGCACACTGCGCTGGTTTGCGCTTAGGGGCACCAGACAGCACTTCAGCACAATGCTCGGGGGCCACTTTAAATAGTGAAACCACCAGCAAAAAAAGCACAAAACTCTGAAAACACGACACTACACTCACTGTGAAAAGGACACGTGTTTACACCCTGAGAGAGGAAACAAGGCAGATGTTGCCTTGTTTGCCCTCCACTGGGAAGATACCTGCCCAGTGACTCAATTTACCACTCTGCATGGGTCCACAAAAATCTGCAAAAATGCCCCAAATATTGGTTCGGAGTTACAAATAATTCACAAGCCTGGAATCCACAAATAAGGAGGATTTCAATCCTTGAATACACCTTTGAAGGTGTATTCAACTAGGATGAGGCGCCTGTCAGACAATTTCTGCTCCATCACTGCTGTACGACCTTCAGCAAGTGATTTATCCTCTCTGTTGCTTTCCTCTTCTCCATCACTTGAATTTCTATTCAAACTTCAAGACAAGAAGCACCATTTCCTCCATGAGGATTGTCCAACCACCTCAGTAGAAAATGAATTGTTTCTTTTTTTGTGGTCCCAAGTCACTACTTTTCCATGACATCTGCCCCTCATCTGTCACCGTGCCTCAGATAATAGCCATGTTGTTGGAGCATGGGGCAGCTTTATCTACACACACCACACTGTCCGTCTTCCTCCTCACCTCCTTTAGTTCCACTGACTGCTACCTCCTGGCTCTCGTGGCCAATGACTGCCATGTGGCTTTGTGCCAATCCCTGCTTTATGTCACCATCATGACGCAGAAGGCCTACTTGGGTTTTGTGGTTGGCACTTATGTTTTTGGCATGCCTTTGTGATGAATTGTTCTTTTATCCTCAATATGCCTCATTTGTGCCTCTTTTGCCATTATAAAGATGATTTAATTATGCTTTACTGTAATTCATTGTTGATCTTCTATTATTCCAGTAAGTAGATTATAAAATCTGTTAGGAGAGGGATTATATTTTATTCACCTTTATAGCCACAAAACTAGTGAGTCATTTTCCATAATACAGGTGGTGAATAGGGATTTATTAATTTGAAATGGGAATAATAATCCTGGCCTTACTTATTACCATTTTTTAAATTGTAGTAAAACACCCTTAGCATAAAATTTATCATTAGGAGCATTTAGTACTTACAATGATATACAACCATCACAGAATATTTCAACGCCCCCCAAAAAATACAACAACCCTGTACCCATTAAATAGTCATTCCCTAGTGTCCCCTACCTTTAGGCCCTGGCAAATACTAATCTGCTTTCTGTCTCTATGGGTTTGCCTCTTCTGGGCATTTCACGTAAATGGACTCATATAATATGTGGCATTTGTGTCTGGCTTCTTTCACTTCACGTGATGTTTTGGGGGTTTCATCATGTTGTATCATTACCAATACTTCATTCATTTTTATGGCTGAATAATATTCCATTGTGTAAATAGACCATATTTTGTTTATTTCATTCATCAGTTGATGGGCACTTGGGTTGTTTCTACATTTGGCTTTTATGAAGAGTCTGCCATAATATTTTAATACTATGATTCACTATAGAAATGTTAGTGATAATGACTATTTTTGTTACACATAGGGAGTGCCTGTTTACTAGTCCCCTACCACATCCCCACTAGACTATGAGGTCCTGAGGGCAAGGACTTTATCTTGCTCCCTGTGGATTCCCTGGGGTTTTGGGTAATTCTGATGCAGAGTACATGCCTCAATAAATCTGCTGACTGATGAATGATTTCTGCTTAGAGGTTTGACTGCCCTATCACAATAGATACAAGACATAGCAAAGCCCACTCTCCTAAAATCATAGAATATTAGATCTTGAAGAAGAAGCCATTTGGTCCAAAATTGCCCTTGAATATTCTTGGCACCATCACTTTCTAGCTGTGTGACCTTGCATATGTTTCTTAACCTGTTATTCAGATTCCTTTTCTATAAAATAGAGGTAATAACTTGATCTACCCTCTAAAGCTGTTTTGATGATTAAGTGACTTAATACATATTCAATTATTATTAGGAATGAGAAATTAAGACCAAAAAGGGTAAACAAATTATCCAATATTGCACAACTAGTTAGAGGCAGAGCTGAGATTAGAACCCATATCTCTTAGCTTTCCCATCTTCCATGTGATTGTTTAAAAGCTACTCAGGGGTGCCTGGGTGGCTCAGTTGGTTAGGCGACTGCCTTCGGCTCAGGTCATGATCCCGGAGTCCCAGGATAGAGTCCCACATCGGGCTCCCAGCTCCATGGGGAGTCTGCTTCTCCCTCTGATCTTCTCCCCTCTCATGCTCTCTCTCTCTCACTCAAATAAATAAAATATTTTTAAAAAAAATTTTTTAAAAGCTACTCAGAACCCACAGGGAGCAGACCTTTCCCTATACTGAGATCAGTGCTACTTCCACAATCATATTCTCTGGGGCAAACATCACCTTCCTTAAACAGGTGGCCTCCAAGCACGGTAGGCTTTTGTTTGTTGGTTTAGTTCGGTTCGGTTTGGGGGCTTGCTTTTTATTGTTATTGGTTTTTGTTTTTATTTGTTTGTTTTTGCTTTTGCCTCCTTTCACATTCCAAATCTAAGTTTTTGCCTACCTCAGGAAAATAGGACATCTCTTGGAAAGGGGCAATACAAACTAGCACATTAAGTCTACTAAGAAGTTCTAAGAAGTTCTACATCTAGATCTCTGCTCACCCAGCAGTTCCAGAGCATAAGTAAATATGAAATCTTTTCTCAGCAGAGAATCTCTATAACCATACTTGGAATGCCAAAACAAACATAGGGTTTTGGCAAACACTAGCCTCAGTTGTCAACCTTAACATCAAATGAAAGAATTTTGTCTAGTTTATTCACTAGAACAGTACCTAGCAACAAATGCTTTTTGTTGAAGAAATGAATAATTTCAATGAAAATCGCTACTTGGAATTTGAGGTATTGGCCACCGGTGGAAAAGAAGCCCACACATCAGCTGCTGGGTCTTCAGTCTAATTGTCCCCAAGCAGAAGACACCCCAGTGAGTTGGCTATCTCACAAAAACAAGGCTCCCATCCACCAGGCTACTGGCCTCTTGCTTTCCAAGATGGAGAGTCCTTGTCAGAGCAGCCCAAGGATATAACTCAAATCACTGCTACCTGGTTCACTAGACACCTTCCCCAGCATACCAATGTTTCCAAGGGCAACAGTCTTCGTGACTTCCACCTAAAAATCAGGTCCCCTTATAGATCTGATTTGAGTCAACAGCTCATATGAGTCTAACCTGAACACTCATCAGTGAATGAACTCCCTTCCACTGGGACCTGCCAGTCCTTCTGGGCTTATCTAGGCAGTAGCCAAGAGCACTAGGGAAAGGGAAGGCTGCTTCAACTTTTCCTGGCAAAGGGGCCTTCCTTTTCAGAAACTTTAGCTCAGCTAAGTGGAGACACCTGGTGTTTGTTGTTGCAACTTCAAGAACAATACATCAAAGACTCCAGGCAGAAAGTCAGGCTCCTCCTAAAAATTGCATCATCACAAAGACCGTTGGAGAAGAGGAAATGCAAATGGCTGGCCATCTCACGCATAGGAGACTTTCTTCCCTCTCATATTTTCTACTGTCTCTGGTTTTTCTCCATACTTTTGTCTTCAAAACATAGGGGAAAATGCAATTAGACGGCACCCAAATTTTGTGAGCCGCCAGGCAGGAGGAGAAAGCCTCCTTCCTTATTGCTTCATTTTATCAGGTGTTGTATCAGAGTGCTAACTTCTGAGCAGTAACTGGCAAACTTAATAAGTAGCCGGCATACCAGAGTCCCCCACCCCCACCCCAATTTTTTAAGTCTATACAAGGCCAAAAGAATATTAAAGTTTCACTGTGGAAGAAATATGGCCACTGCCAAGAACTGATTAGTCATAAAATCCACAGCATTATCATCATCCATCACTGCCTTTCTTTTAATGACTGAATAAAGAGAGAGACATCAAAGTTTTCAAAATAAGGTTATAAAAACGCTGTACACAGATGAGGCCTCCAAATATTTTGATAGAACCTGAACAAAAAAAATACAGAAAAATCATTGAAACAAATCACAAAACATATGTTGTTATGTTTTGCTCTAAAAACCATGAAGTTTATCCAGAACCCTATTATGGTAACTGCTTAGCTTTTCATGCATTCCTAAATTACCATGTAATCTAAAACCTTGTTTTCAGCTGCCCTATATTGGAAAGTCCCTTAAAATAATCAGGATGATTACAGGCTAGTATTCAGAAAGAAACTTGCTTTTATTATAGTAAATGAAAGTGTTATTTATCAGGCAGGCTCCTTTAAAAGAAAAAAAAAAAAAAACAAAAAAAACTACCTCAGAAACACAATGTATTCAGGAAATACCTAAACCAAGGATTGCATTTTGGGCTCTCTACATTTTCAAACACATGGATAGTTGGTGTAAAAATATGTTCTTTTCCTGCAGGGACTTGACTGTAATTAGTGTATGCCAAAACTCTCTCACAGAGATTTCATTGTCTTATCTACTTACATCATCTTAATGCGATTTTATTTTACTTTGTCAAAGTCATATTAATGTAAATGTGTTCTTGATAGCAAACAGAGTTCTTTTTTATGCAAAACAGGATTCAGCTGACTAATAAAACAGCTTGCAGTCTATTAGACTATAACAGTAATGTGCTTATTTTGTTTCTCAAATCAAGACTGTGTCAGAAAGCTATAGACAGAGATTTGTCTTGTTTTTCACAATAATTGCTAGGGTGGGGTTACATTATGATCTTTAAATGAATAGTATCGCTTAGAACAAACACTTCATATATCTTTTATCTTCCCCTGCATACAGCTCTGAGTTTTCTTTGAAAATGCTGCGCTACTTTTCCACATAAGTCATCAGAATGTTTCCAAAGAATTTTAACTGCCAGATTAATTATATCTTGCAAACAAAGATAGATTGCTTACATTCTTTATTCAGAATTCCTGCCAGTATGGAGCAACTGGCAACAAATTAATTTCTTTTGCAACCATGCAAAATGTTTTGCTATGAAAAGCTCTGGAAGGTAAATGGATCCTTTAAAAAAAAAAAAAAAAAGCAGGTTGCTCATTCTGAAAGGCTAATCTAATCTGTAAGCAAAGAACAGAGGATTAAATGAACTTCATGCTCTCCACCCCCCCCTTTTTAGCATCTATGTTATAGCCTTCCGTTAATGTATTCAGTTAATTAAGTATTGCTGTGACCTGGTGGCAATTTTTGAAATCCAGGGAATTTTTCCCCCTCTAAATTCTGCCTCCCCCACAGAGCAGAATATAATCTGTTTCCAGTCAGTCTGTTTATGTCAGCTGTGCCTCTACTACAAGCCTCTAAAATGTTTTAATAAATTTATCAACCAAAAAATATTACAAACATTTCATTTCCTTTGATTCAGACACACACACACACACACACACACAGGCCTCTGCCTTCATTGCAAATTCTTGCTGGTATGAATCATTCTAAGTAATATTTGCTTTAACTTTCGTGTGGTTCTACAAACAACCTTTATATGGCTGGACTTCAAAGCTAGGAGAAATAAAGGTTAGAAATGTGATAGGAGTAATCTATTATTAGGCATGAAACATTAAACCACTTTTAGCTATAAGTCTTAAAACCTGAATAATCTAGGTTTTTAATGTAGTGCATATTTATGGTGCTTTCCTTACACAGGCATTTATCACAGGGAAGTGTTTGGAGGAGAAATATTTTCCATTGCATTATGCGTCACAATTTGGTTTAATTTTTCCTAATATTTAATTTAGAAAAACGGTAATATTATAACAGAGTTCTCATGTTTCCTCGCCAAAATGCTTGGTGTTCCTCACAGAGTAAAATTAATGCTACCAGCCCGCTGACCTGTAAGTCAGATTTCAGCAAAGTAGGCACGGAGCCCAGCCGGGAGGGCAGAGGAAGGGGGTGAGTTAGGGTGGGTAGGGAGATAAGATCTCTTTCTTTGACTAGAAGGGGGAAAAAAAGGGCTTAGAGGAATGTCTCAACCCACCCATGCCATCAAATGACAGAAAATAAGCTGAACGTGTATTTGAGCTGGGGAGTGTTTGAAAACATTTATTAGCTCCATCCAGAACGACTTGCACTACAGGAATGTTAATTGTTAAAATCTGTACTGCAGTGATTTCTTGAAGCTGGGGGGCTGCATAGAGTGGAAATTCAGCTCCTTGTTTCTCTTTTTCCTCCACCTATATTTGCTCTGAAAAAACAAAACAAAAAACAAAAAACAAAAATAATGTTATGAAATAAGTCAATGTCAGATGGGGAGCTTCCTAGCACAAGGGAATGCAAAACAGTGTTAAGGATATATGCATATGCAGGAACAAAAAAACAACATTGGTAACATTTTGTTCTTGATTTAATTTGTGCTCCTAATACAGTAGATTAAAAATAAGTCCAAATGTTAAACACATTAGTATTCAGTCACTACCCATGTGCCAGGAAAGCAGCTATCACTTTGGACCAGGCCTGACTCTCTCTGGAATCTTGAGGAGACAGGAAATCTGACCCCCAGGAAATCTGAGTCCCCAAATCCATCAGTGACCCTACACTTTGAGGATTCCTCATTTTCATCTGGGGATTAAATCCCAGAATCTACTTCACATCTTCTCACACTGTGTCAAAACTGGGGTCTCTCAACAAAGCTGAGAGTACTGGCTTGGAAAGATGGGGGGGAAATGGCTAACAACCAGCCAGAAGCAAGACATATTTTGAGGAAAATTCAAGTTAAACTGTAGTCTTTTCAGCAATTATTTTTGAGATTTATGTCCTTTAAGAAGGTTGGTCTAAGTCCCACCTTCCACTCCCCTAGAATTTTATGACTGGGGCTAAAGACAGGATTGAATCTCTATATGCCTGAACTAGAAGACATTCCGGAGGTCACAGCACTCTCTTCTTCCGTGGGTGATGCCCAGGGAGGTTAAAGACAGGCCGTGACCAACGTCCTACAGTAAATCTGGCCCTTTTACTAGACATGAAACCCAATCTCTGGTTCCCCCAACCCTGTCTGTTGGGTGATACCACACTGCCCTTCCACTTTGTTCAACAACAAAACAAAACAAACAAAATAAAAAAAATGAAGTTAAACCCACGGGTAAGAAAAATAATATATTTCTTCAGGTAATTAGAGCAATGGTTCTTTACCTAATCTGTGTGTTATTTCACCTGTAATTTTTTTTTTATTTTGTTTAAAGATCTCTTTATTTTACAGAGAGAGTAAGCTGGGGGAGGAGCAGAGGGAGAGGGAGACTCTCAAGCACATGCCCCACTGAGCTTGGAGCCCAATGCAGTGCTCCATCTCACGACCTTGAGATCATGATCTCAGCCAAAATCAACAGTCAGGTGCTTAACTGACTGAGACATCCACGTGTCCCACACCTCTGTGTTTTTTAAGAATAACTATAGCTTTTTTTTTAACGAAAATAGCAACTCTTCAGTTCTTACCCCTCCCTCCCTCACACATATCCTCCTCCACCCCCAACTTCCCCTGCTCCCTCTCCAGTGTACTTTTTTGTGGTCTTTGGTCAATCTGGTTTAATAGGTTACCTGTTGCTGACACTCTCACTTCACACAGAAATGAAGCTCTCTGCTGCGACATGCTTTCTGGAAGCAGAAGGGGATGAGGCTGTGACATTTGTAAATCTAGGAAGTAATAGCTCCCGAAAGCAATGCGGAGAGCTACAGATCTTGCCGGAAAGGAAAAGAGTTAATTGAAACTATTTGGGGCATGCAGTATTGAACAAGGAGACGGTTTCTGAGCAACACATATCTAAACGTGGCTTGCCAAAGACCTGCACACTTTTAATTTGCTCTACAAATTTGGTTAGCCCTATAAAGTGCAAATATCAAACACTGGTCATGGAGAGCATTAAACATTAACCAACTGAGACCTTAAAGACTGGAGTTAAGACATTAAAATTAGAGGAGAAAGATAGACCAGGCAACTCTGGGAAATTAGGTTAAAACTCCAAAAAAGAATGTTTGTTGGCTGAGTAAAAATAAAGTAAAAACTATTTTGAGACTGGTAACCATTTGTCTCTGTAGACAGGCCATTTCCCCCTCTGAGATTATATTTTTAAAATCAGGCAAACTTACCAAAGTCTATTTGATTTTCTGATTATTCTTTAAGATGCAATGTATTACCACCCAAATGAACCCTGAAGAGGGATGTTTCAGTTGCCCTTCCCAGACCCATTACCTTACCTGGAACTGTGCATTTTTTCCATTTGTGTGTTGATGTGGTTTCCATGTTGCTTCGTCGGGGGCTCAAATTCTGTAGAGGTTCAATAAACTTTTGTCAAGCAGCAAAATAAAAGTGCTCTTTAAGGCAGTAAGAATGGCTCCCAGGTACACCCATTCAGATTGTTGGATACACCCTAACACAAAAACCTGCTTGAGTCCCAGATGTACTACCTTCTCCACCAGGGGAATAAGCACTTCCTTTGAAATGGTAGGATTCAGAAAAAGGAGAATAATACCATATTTAAGTACCTTGTTCTCTAAGTATCCTTTGGCCCTGCAGGCCTCACAAAGTAAATTCCTGCACGGTAAGAACAGTTTTTTCTCAGGAGAAATTTGGTACAGTATTTCTTTGATATCTACTAAGTGTCTAGGATAAAGTAGGTGACAGCTCTCAATAGCCCCACATAAGACATGGGGAGGCTGAAGTAAAAATAAGTTAAACCACTACTAGACCAAGAATTAACTCCTAAGACCATTTAAATATGGCTGCTTATCTTCATAAGACTAAAAATACCTACTCATAATAGAACAAAAGAATCCTTAGGAGCCCTGTCTTAACTCGGGTTGCCTGAAAAGTAGCCCCAGAGACAAGAATTTGAGTGAAGAAATTGATTTGGGAGGCAAAAGAAAAACCAGTCAAGAAGAAGGGAAATGAGACTGGATAGGGAAGGCAGCCACTACGAGATGTATTGACAAGACACCTAACCACTGTGGGCAACGGGGGCAAACTCTGAGAGCCAGTGCAGAATACACACCTCAGTGTTATCCCACCACAGAGAGGGGAGACAGGGTATTTATATACCAGCTGCCATCAGTCTTCAGATGAAGCTGTTCCTGAGAGGCATTCACTCGGGGGGACAGAACAGCTGGCCACACAGGCTTTGGTGACCAAAGGAAGCTCTCAAGCAAGGAAATGCAGGAGATGGCAATTATTACACAAGTCATCAGGATGAGAGATTATGGGCAGGGCCCTAAAAGGCCCCTTCGGTGGACTCTTAAGTATCAGCACTAACTTCCAAGAAGTTCAGCAGCAGCTCTTTGTTGTGTTTAAATAGGACGGCTAACACATCGTAGGGACTTAATCAATATTTGTCAAATAAAGGAAGGACAGAATAAAACATCAGTTAATTTTTTTTTAATGCTTCACATAAACACCTTATGCTCTATTCAATATTGAATAGTTTTTTTCTAAGGAAGCTATATAATATGAGCTCAGGCTTAGTATCAGACAGACCAGAGTTTAAACCCCACTTCTGTCCCTTTCAGGCTGTGAGAGCGTGAGCATACTACTCTTCTTCTAGTATTGGTTACTCCATTTGTAAGGCGCTTATTTCATAGTATCAAATGATACAAGGCTGGAAAAGTAAGAGATACAAGGATCGGTATAGTAATGGATGAATATTAAGTATTCAGTGCTACTCTAAGGACTCAAGAGTCAGTGCTCTGACTTCAAATCCTACTTGGGCCACCAACAACCCATCTATCTTCAAGCAAGTCATCTAGCCTTCTGGCGCAAACTTCCCCATCTTAAAAGTGGAGACATAGGGGAACCTGGGTGGCTCAGTGGGTTGAAGCCTCTGCCTTCGGCTCAGGTCGTGATCCCAGGGTCCTGGGAGCGAGCCCCGCATCGGGCTCTCTGCTCAGCGGGGAGCCTGCCTACCTTCCTCTCTCTTTCTGCCTGCCTCTCTGCCTACTTGTGATCTCTCTGTCAAATAAATAAATAAAATCTTTAAAAAAAAAAAAAAGTGGAGATATAAGTTGTCTGTTGCTCATTCCCCGGAGACTGAGGCCCTAAGCGGATATCATGACAGGGATAAGTCACACTGATGAAGTGTCATAGGTTACAAAAAACCTTATACACACGTGTCATCTCATTTCTGAACAGGAAGGGATTCTGGACTTACATATCATTCTTCCAATTTAAGGGAGTGCTTCTCCATTTCTTCAAATGCCCCTCCCATCCCGGTTCTGATTTGTGCTTAGATTATGTCATAGACCATGAAATGATCCAGGGACCCAGACAAAATTCACACAGGTACCCTGAGGAAATGGGGTTAGACTCCTCAGTGCTTGGTGAGGCAGTCAGTGTGGGCATGAGACTGGTGTTCAGCAAGGGTATGCCCAAGTGGATTTTATAAGTCTATGTCAGGATAGAGTGTTAATAAAGATTCCAAATGAGCCAAGAGTAGAATTTATACCAGCAGCCACTGAACCAATGAAGTCATGGAGCAGGAGATCTGAGTGGGCTTGTCTGAGACGGGCAGGTAAGGTAGGCCTCATGCACACAAAACCCGAAGACAGAAGCTTAAAACTTTGCCTGAGGATGATCCCAACAGAATGTCTGAGCCATCATTATGTGTCGGGTATGGTAAAGGATACACAGATGAATCTCCTTTTATTATCTCTATTTCCCCGTTGATAAAATGGAGACTTAGAAGAGAGAAATTATTTGCCTTGGTTATGCAAAACCATGGCCCAGCTCAGCCTGATGCCAAAGAGAGGCTGATTTGAGAGAGAGAGAGCAGGCATGGTGGTAGGGTCAGGGGAAACACTGGCTTTCCACAACATTGTAGAATTGATAACATTCAAAATAAAACTATAATAGATAAACACCAAATAAAGAAAATCTAGTTGATAATATATGTTTTTTAACTTTCAACATCCTGAGGGAAAAAAGCATTTTACAACAAAGCATTGCCCTGGAATGAGCATTTGAATCAAAAGTACACTCCACAAGAGAAAACAAAGCCATGGCCACAGCTCTCCAAACGCCATTGTTCTAAGGCATTGCTAAGGTTTGCACAAGAATTCAGCCAGGTTAACACAAATAAATTTAAGTAGTCCTATTTGTGATCAGTTTCCTTCATAGCGTCTCAATGAGCTCACTCTAATTTAAGGGGAATCTAAGAATCAACTAATAATTGCTCACTTACTATTCATTTGCTGAGCACTTACTTCGTGGTAAGGCACTGACTCAGTGTCCTACCTAGCTTGTTGCCTGTATTCCTCACCATATCCTTCTGGGGTAGGGACTCTGAGGTTCTCCTTTTACAGATGCGAAACTGAAGCTCTGAAAGGTTGAAGAACTTCTCCAAGATACCATTAAACCTAACGAATGGAAGCTTTTGAGATCTAAATCCTGACTCCCTGGTTGTAGGACCAATACACTCCTTATCCAGAGTGCTTGGCTATCTCTGGAGCCTTGAATCCTAGTGATGGAAAAGTACCCGCTTTTATCTAGGCATTCCCTATTACATGGGACAAATATGGGCTTTTAAGTATTATAAACAACTTCATTTTTTTCAATGTACTTGAGCAAACTCAGTTCCTAGGAATTCTTGAGAAGAGAGTTTACGTTCCAAAATAAAACAAAGCTTCCTAAAATGAGCCTGTTCATGACATAATTGTATAAAAAAAGTCCAAAATACAATTGCATACAATATATGATCCCAATTTCATACACATTTTTAAAACTTTTGATAAATATATATTTGTAAAAATATGCTTTCAGAAAATACCGTATTTCATATGTAAGTTTATAATCCTGACACTTAACCTAATTTTATGAGTATACAATCTCCATAAAATTCAGCATGGAATAAAACTCTAGAAAGAAACACAGTACAACTCAAAACATAATCTCTATTTCCCCTTATCTAAAAGAACATCTATTATACTATCATCAGGGAAAAAATGAGCATTAGTATTTTCTCATTCACCATTATCAGAGATAGAGCTGGGCTTTTCTCATCTACTATCTCAACTAATATCCACAACAAGCTTGTGATGTAGCTATTGTTTTATCCATTTTATTAATAAGGAAGCAAGATTCAGAAAAATTAGGTGACTGTCCCAGGGTCATATGGCTAAAACCTGGCAGAAACAGGACTCCAACTCTTTCTTATTCCAGGCTGAGGGCTCTTTGCTCTACAATATGACCGATCATACAAATTACTTATGTCGGCATCTATACATGTCTCCATGACAAGAAGATATCCTGAGATACTAGTTTATGCTATGTTCCTGATTTTATAGGAGACTGGAAGGAAAAAGGCATTTTCCCTACTCGAAATCAAAACTGTGGGGAGGAATCTTCCCAAGACAGGAGAGGTTCCTAGGGCAGAGGTGACCTATAAGTGGAAAAGGATGAACAGAGTGTTGAGTTTGTGGAAGGTACGGATGGGATGCTGGCTCTCCAGGGAGGCTGCCCACCAGGCCCCCAATCCAGGCATTTTGCCCAAAGATCCTGCTGCTTCAGCTTAGCCCATGGCAAATAAGGCTGCCCATCTTTGAAACAAGGAATCCTAGGATTGCTCAGAGCATAACTAGAAAACCTCCAGCTTGAAGAACTCAATGAATGGAACTTTCTCCTCTGTCAGGTCAGGGCTCAGACTTTGTAGCAAGGCGTTAACTCAAACACAGGCACAAAGCCCATTTCACCAAGGCCGCTGAGGTGTTGAACTCATCGGCACCATACCAGGGAATTCATCCTCGTTGGTGGGAGAGCATGAGAAGCGAACTGTGGTGAATAGCCAATAGTCCCCTGCTCCTGTTTCTTTCAAAATTTTCTCCTGAGGCAATATGGCTGCCATTTGGAATGGCCAGAGCCGACCGCTCAGCGGAAAGGAGCCGATTCCCGGTAGCCTATGGGCCACCTGCGCCTTGCCCTCCCAACAGAAGCCACATTTCAGTCCCATCAGCTCTCCTCTAGCTGCGGCCCCCAGCGTGGGCTCCACGTCAATCATTAGCAATAAATAGAAAATGCAAGAAAACTCCCCCGGAAGTCTCCTTTTCATTTAAAACATGGAGACTTCATCGCTTGTGCCACAAAGCGGCACGGCAGTTCCCTGACTCCATTCTGTTGGCAGGCGCATTACCCTTGGGAGTGGGGCTTGTCCGTGGTGCGTGCATGTGTTTTGAGGCTGTTTTATGGCACATGGTCAGGAACTCAGGTGCTGGGCCTCTTTCACTCCAGCTTTCAGCAGCTGCCTTGGCACTTCCCTTTCACATAATTAAACACCCTATGGTACTTAACAGAGTTATAAGTAGCACATCAATAAAGCAATAAATAATTGTATTCAGGAACACTCCAGAGCCATCATCCATTAACCAGCAGCTGTGAGCAATAGTTTTGATTAATCAATAAAGTTATATAATAGGAAAGCAAAAGTAAGTCCAGGCCCGGGGAGGAAGCAGCCAGACTCACAGCCATGAAGGAGTTTTATCTCTGAGGTAACTTGCAGGCAGAATATCAATCGGAAGCACTAGCCCAGGGACTAAGTGCAGCAGCAGGAATCCCCACCTCCAGAAACTAGTTAAAAATGCTAGTTAAAAACAAAGAAGCGGGACAATTCAGCTTTAAGGCAGGAGGGCTGCCTACTGAGAAAATGGAAGGAGGGCCCCATAAAAGCAAAGTGCTTCAACCTCAGAAAACAAATCCTGGCAGCTGAGCTGAGGAGCAAGGAGGGGGATCATGATGGGCCTGCATCTCCATCAACATGGCCACCGTGAACTTGTCCAGGTGCCTGTGGGAAGGTGCTTAGCCTCCTGCCAACAGAGAGGTGCTATGGGACATGATCAGACCACCGCTCTGAGGGCTGAGGCCAGGAGAGGGCCAGGGAAATCATTTAGGGAACTGCTTAGAGCCCTCAGAATTGGCTGTGAAGTCTTGGGTTGCAATGGCTTCCCCGGGCCCGGAGCCTGCAAACGGGAGTCCCAAACTCTGCAAGAGGGACCCAGGAAATCATATTTTTAACACATTTCCAGGTTGTCCTGCTGCACGTCCCATGGGGAGACCCTCAGGTTTAGAGACCTCCATGGACTTCGTGGGCAGGGGCACCCTTGCCAAGGGAGGCAACGAGGCAGTCCATATCCTTGCCTTGCCAAGCAAAACCCATTTCTGACATTCTAGTTTTGTGAATGAGGCAAGGGCTTACTTGTTTGCACACATAGTGCAGGGCCCATGCTGCACAAAATCTCAGGGGCTCCTGTCCAAGCCTCTGAGATGTAGGTCGTTCCCCCGGTGATTCTGATGGAACTAGCCTAATACCTCTCGTGTTGAGAAACATGTGTTGATTCCACAAAATACTGAGGACGATCTACATACCAGGCACTGCTCTAAACTCAGGATTCTTCAGAGATGAAAAGTAGTAATGATCCCTGCTGTCAGGGAACTTTGTTCTAGTGGTGCCCCAGAGGATGTCCACATCTCAGTGCGTGCGAAGGTGGGGACTGAGCCAGTGGACCTCACCCACCCAAACTCCAGTGTAGCAAGACAGCCATGTTTTAACGGTAGAACCGTAAAAGCACACAGAAAAGCAGGTGGGTAGTATAGTGAACCCCCATAGACCTCCTACCTGTTTCCACAACTCTCAACTCATGGGCAATCTTCCACACTTGCTGTTACCCCTAACACCAAGGTTTTTCTGAAGCAGTCCCAGAGAGCATATCATTTCATCTGTAAGCATTGTCAGCATGCGTCTCCAGGACACGGATAACATTTTAAAAAACTAATAGTGACTTGTTTTCTTACCTAAAAGGTTAACATTAATTTTTTAATCTCATTAAATTTACAGTCAGTGTTAACCATTCCCCCAACTGTCTCATATTTTTTAAGTGTATGTATGCAAATCAAAATCAAAATAAGGTCCAAACATGGAAATTAGTTGATAACGTCTCTGAAGTCTCTTTGGCTCTAAAACATTTCCTTCCTCTCTCTCTCTCTCTCCCCCTACCTCTGTTGAAATTTGCTGGATTAACCATGTCCTCTGTCCTGTGTATTTCCTGTAATGTGCTGGTTACAGCCAGACATTTGCTGGGAGTTGCTTCTGACTTTTTGGCAAGAATATTTCAGAGGTCTGTCAGGAGGCTTTTCATATCTGGTTGATGTTGAACTTTTGGTGAAGTCAGCAGCCTTGTACGGTCATCACCTAGATCCCTTATTTCATTAGGGCTTCATGAAATAATTTGTGAATCACTAAGAGAATTCATCAGAATCATTACATTAGATCCCTTATTCAGTTACTGATATTCTAATTTTGATAACTTAATTTATCAGCTGAATACTTTTTTTTTTATCAGCTGAATACTTTTATGATGAAAACTTCTCATCAGCTTTCTGGTTACTCTGAGGGACAGGAAAAACAGGACAATGTTCGATTTCTTTATTATCAGTTTTCAAAATTAGTTGTTTCTTATCACCAATCAAAGGTTTTTATAAGTATCAGTATAGATCCATGGGTCCACGGATGTGATTCAGTGTAGTCATTGATGTATGCTAAGATGTTCTCGGTGCTTCTTGTACCCATCCTGCCTCTGATCTGGAATTAACCATTTTCCCAAAGAGCCCTGCTATATTTTTAATGAGCAATGGTATTTAAAGACCATATTCTGCAGTCCCACTTTTATCAGTTGTATTTACTGGGCTTTGGCATGAGATCCCATAGACTAAAAGAGTTTTGCTACGTAAGCATTTCTTTGACAGTCCCTTGTCTTGGGAAGAAAAAGTTAACAAAGGGTTAATGTGGAATATATCATGAGTTCCTGACAATTAACTTAAAATATAAATAACTCAATGGAAATATAAGCAAAAAATTTCAATAGGCAATTAAGAAAAAAAATACAAATGTACAGGAAACACAGAAAAATGTTCAAGCTTCGAGCTGTCAGGGAATTACAAACTAAATCACTAATGAGGTAGTGGTTTTCAGCCTTCGATTTGGAAAAATTTGAGTATTACTTTTTAAGTGGTGCCAGAGGTAACAGACATAGACGCTCTCATACACTAATGTTGGGACTATTAATTGACCCAACTTTTTCTGGAAAGTAAAATTTTTAATATGTATAGCCTCTGACCCTGTAATCTCATTTCTAGGAATTGAGGCTATGGAAATGAAAGTGCACATAGCATTTATTTGGATTTTGTCACAGCATTGTTTACAACAAAATTGAAGCAAGAAAATACATAAGGTCCACTAGGAGGGTACTCATTGAAATTATGACACATGATATAGAAAGTTATGCAGCTATTTTTTAAATGTTATACATTTATACTTACCGATATATAAACATATCCATAATATACCCATAGTTCCAGACTAATAGATGTAGAATAATCCTGTGTATATATGGATGGATATATATATATATATACACACACATATATGTATATATATTGTATTAATATATGGATATGGGTATATATATGGATCTATGTTATATACATATGTACATATAATAGGTGGTAGTTAGAAAGACAGCAAAATGACTCAGAAGATGCACAGCAAAATGTCGAATAGTTACCTTTGGTAGGCAGAATGGGATGAGAATGACATTTTCAATTTTCAATGCTTAATTTCATATTATTGTTAAAAAGTGATGACAATGTGAGTAGTTCTCTCTCTCTCTCTCTCTCTTTTTTTTTTTTTTTTTTTGGTGTAACACCCCTAACCAAAATAAAACAAAACGAAACAAAACCTACCACATTAGCTCCAGTTAAGACAATATCATTTATCAAATAGTTTGACATGGGTCTTCAAATTCTGTCTTTATAAATCCATGACAGATACTGACAGAAGAAGATGGTGGTCAAGGGTAATTGTTACTCACTTCAACCTTGGTATTTGCACCATGACTTAGTTTCTGTGCCCTCCAAGCTTCTGTGATCGTGGTAAGATGAGATGTTTCTTCAAGGCCTCCTTTTCTTGCACTGAGTTAGCTTTCTGTGCCATTGCTTCTTTCTGTTCAGGTGTCTGGGTAACTGTTCCCAATAAAACTATTGCCTCCGACAACTGTGGAAGCTTCAGAGGGTGGGATGCTGAGTGCTGCTGCTGAACTGTAAGTCTATAAATTGTTACTGGTTTCCTGGGACTCTCCCCATGACACATTACCACTGATCCCCATGGACTAGTCAAATGAAGTTTTTACCAAGGTGTTTCAGAAATTAAGAAGAATATAAAATGTAATCGAATGCATTAGGAAGGCTCATGGGTGGCATTAAATTTAAGGCTCTCCAGTGGGTGCACAATAGCCTGTCCTGGCTTCTTCTCTAAGTCCCATAAATTTTCTGCAACAGAAGATGGCTGTATGGCTCATCTTGCTTGAATGTGTATGGAGCCCTTGGTCATGATAGATGAGGTTAATCAACCCAACACCCCAAGGACATAGATCATGGTCATTATCTCAGTGTAGAAACCTAAACACTCTACTGTAGGTTAAGCCACTTCCCTGAGTCCTACAACATTCCCTAATATGGACACTCCTACCAATAGTGGAGCTCTTCTTGACATCCCCAGGTCAGTCAGTCCTCAGACACTCCTCTTTGGCCTTATCTTTAGGGTCATCATCTCATTAACAGTCACGTCTCTTTGAGTTCCAAGTCAAAGAGATTTCCACTTACAAAATCCCATTTATAAAATACCAACCACTTGCAAATTAAGACACCTGCCCATGCCATTGCAGTGCCTTTCATGGGACCCCACGACTGGCCTCCAGCTTTTCCAGGAAAGGCCATGAATTCATTCCTTTGAATTTCCGCTACATTCCAGGTGTTGTCTCTGTCCAATCTCCCTCACCTTATAGGACATTGGGCATTTGGGATCTAGAAGGAAACTTGATAACAAGCTCATTCATCCCCTTTTTAAACACCTGAGCGAGTAGTTCAGTGGCCATGACTTACAATATATCATAAAGATCATTTCATAGCAGCCGGGGCTAGCGACCCACTTAACATATGGATCTCCTGGCTTGGTCTAAGCATGTATTTTCCTTCAGCATGTAAATTCAATAGCTCCTCTAGCCTTTCCTTTCACTTAAATGTTTTCAGGTCTTCTCCAACCTCTTGATTCAGACTTAGCTGCAATATTTCCTTCCTTCCTACAAGCATTCTCGAAATCCAATTTTTCCCAGCAAAACTCATTTTGGGCTCATCATTTCTTGTATGATGATATGACTGAGGGGGATTCTAAATAACAGGAAAAGTGACTTCTCCGGATGCCTTTCCTTTTGCATATCTGGAAAATAGCAAATTTCTAGTTACCCTTCAATACCTTACCCAAGTATAATGCCTCCTCTTAGCCTTCCCTGCTATACCCTTTATCCTCTGCTGGGCAGAAGTATTTTCCTCCATTTGTGTTGGAATGATTGACAACATGCTGGTCTCTCCTGCTAGACTATGAACTCCCTGCACAAGTGACCACATTCCTATATCATGCCTGGGGCTCAGTACAGTGTCTGGCACATGAAAAGTGTTTAGTAAATGCCTGTTGAAACAAAATAAAATGGATATCTACCATCTCTCGTAATGAACCCCTCATTCCTTCCCAGTATTTATTTTTTAAATCTATTTAATTTATAATCTCTCTATAGCATGGAATAGTTTCTGCTCTTAAATGCTACATGCCACCTACATGTAGTGGGGGTTGACAACATTTCTATTTATACAGTATCATCAAAGAATGGGGTGTTTCACGTAATAAAATTTACAGTCTTCTTTTCAGGATTAATATATCCTTCTTTTAATTAATTGTTGATGACCTTTGTAAAAAGTATTATAAACTTCCCAGAGTTCTTAAACAGAGTACAATGATTATAACGTATTGTTTTCCTGATGAGTTAAGCAACTATAGACACACCAATTATTGTACTCTGATATCACATAATGAAGCCCTTGGGGGCTATTAAGGAAAGTAGATTTGTTGCCCCCCACCCCCAACTAAAGACCCTAAGATTCAGTGTTATTACTGCTTGAGTCCCATTTTGGAACTTTCTGTTTCCCTATTCAAAGTGCCATTGTCACTCTGTTAGCATCAAAATGTGAGACTTGCCTCTCCTAATTCATATTGTATTTTCAATAAGTCATTGTTGACTGTGATGAATTGGTTAAAAAGCAAGGATTTTTTGACAGCTACTCAGCTCTTGTTCCTACTCTTCAAGTAAGAGGGACATTACTAATGTGAGGACAGCCAGGCAGCCACAGAACGGGAAAAATGTTATGTAAGGATGGGGTGCAGGGCTCATGAGATGAGAAGAATCAGAGATGTGAGAGAAAAACAGCAACATTCTACAGGAGTCCAAGGAAAAAATAGGCAGATAGACAACGGACTGCACCAATGTTTTTAATCACTGAATTTCCCCCCCCCCCCACTCCTCATTTCCCAATATTTACACCATGGCAGACATCACCAAGTCCTCTTGTCTTTTTTTCCTATTGGAGAAGGCCTTGGAATCTTTCTGAGCTTTGGTCTCCAGAAAGCCACCGTTGGTCCATCTTCAACTATAGAATAGAATATTTTCCAATAGTCAATCTGGTAAGTAGTTGTCTCTATGCAAACAATGAATCATGGAACACTACATCAAAAAATAATGACGTATGGTATATGGTGACATAATATAATAAACAAAAAAACAAAACAAACAAAAGAACTACTATGTATTGGGTGGGGGCCATGTGTCAAGCAAAGTCACAACCACTTTATATCATTTAAAGTCTGCAATCACTCTATGATATACGCAACATTATTTCCCCATTTCACAGATGAGGAAACTAAGGCCCATGGAAGTGATATAACTTCCCAAAAAGGCAGAGCTTGCAAGTAGTGTCACTGGTCTTTGAACACTGGATCTTCCTTACTCCAAAGTCCATGGTCTCAAACAAACCCTATCCTTTATCTCTTTTCCAGGGAACTGCATTTCTTATCACTGAAGATATTCAAACACATACTGAGTGCCTACTTGGTAGGGATATTGTTGAAGGCAATTAAGAATCATATGAGGTTAAACCAAATGACCAGTTAAATCCCTCGCAATTCTGACAGTCTTATATTTCCATTTGCTCCTGATATTAGAATTACTTACATGAGACAAGTCTCATAAATCCCAAATATCACTAGATAATTTCAAAGGTTTCTGTGTTTGCAGTTTTAAGATAATACATAAGAGGACATTGTTAATGACGTTTTTCTAAGGGAAGCCCACATTTATTGAGTTCTTTTACCGGTGGAATACGATGAGTTAAAGTAGGTAATTAACCAGGAGCTAGAGTCCAATATTCCGTAAAGCTGGCTGAGTTGGAGTAGAAACACAGAAATGCCACAGTGGGCTGCAAAAGACCTTAGAATCTTTGGCTGACCAGCATCTGTTACTCTCCTTTATGAGACAAATACTTATTCAGTGCCTATTATGACTGGGCTCAGAGGGTGCAGTAGAGGTTCAGGTAGACAAAACCCTGCCTCAGAAAGTGGCAGTCAGCTGGAGGCAGCTTCCTCTGCATCAGGACAACTGAGGTAAGCTACAAGTCCTGGCTTCCCTTCTGAAGAACCCCTGGAATGTATCTGCTGTCTCGTTAGTATGGCCACACGTCATCTACTAGAAGCCAACTGTAATACCTCCTTGGGTCTTATTTTGGGGGGCTAAGCACTCCTGATGTGTCACCATCTCCCATACAATGTGGTTTCCAGCCTGCCTGCCATCCTGAAGGTCCTGCCCTAGATCCATGTTAACAAATGGATTTAGGACTATCATATTCCAATTGTATTTTGACCAATAAGAAAGATGCTAGGCTTGCCTTCCCCCTCACTAGTTTTCCTACTTTTCTTATGAACTCAAGAAAAAAAAAAAATAGTCAAGATAGCAGGCAACATCCTAGGAATAAAAACTACTGTCTGTTGGGTACCTACCCTGTGCCAGGCACTATGTTAAGAATTTTCCTTGCAGTAATTCATTCACTCTCGAATATTTTTCCACTTTAAACATGAAGAAATGAGATTGTCAGAGGCTGTAACTTCTTCAAAGTGACATTGCTAGTAAGTACTGAAACTGGAATTCAGAATGGGAACCCAGAGTTTGCTATCTCCCAAGGTCACGGCCTATGGTCTGCATCAGGTACATCCCACTTTCTCTGTCCTGACATCTGGAAAGTGGAAAACTTCCATGAATAACGGCTAAGGTGGAAGTGCCTTAAACTCCCTGCAATGCTCAGTTGCCCTTCCCAAACCTCCATTTACCCAAATAGCAAGTGGGCCTTATTCTCTCACTAATTTATTTCCCAAATATTTCCCTGGCAAATACTATGTAACAGGTGCCATTCTAAGGATTAACGGGACAGACTAGATTCCTACTCTCAAGGACATACATACGTAAGTAAATGATAAACATAGTAACAACACTCTGAGGGTAGTAATAAGTACTCTAGAGAAAAGTAAAGCAAAGTAAGGAAAAAGAGGACAAGTGTTGGTGTTTCAAAATGTATTTAGGATTTTGGTTTTATTTAGGTATGGTGAAGCAAACGGATTAGGAGACAGTTGCCATTGAAAAAATAGTTACTCACAGTTCCCACTAGGAGGGGCCCACCAGGTCAGGGAAGGCCACATAGGGAAGCACCAGGATCAGTCAGAAGGCACAGAGAGTAAAGGGGAAGAGGGGGCAAAAGCCCCTGTTGTGGTTTTAAAGGAAAAGAATAGGTGAGTCAGGTCAAGCAGTTGAGCTGTGGGCTCTGGGCTACAGGGTGGTCTCCACTACCTGGCCCTGAGTGATTTATTGCGAAGGGACAGCTATCTGCCACTACTAGAGTTTGGTGAAAGGAGATGGGGGTGGGGGGAGTAAGCCTCAGGATTGGTTGGCTTGCATATCAAAGTGGTTTGCTACCCCAAGGCAAGTGGTTTGCTCTCCCTAGGAATTAGCCAGCCCTGGGAGGGGTAGTCTCCCCCAAGGTCCTGAAGGTCCCGAGATGCCAAAGCCTCTTAAAGTCAAGAAACAGAACAAAAACAAACAAACAAAACATGATTAATGTAATGAGGTTTAGGGAAAGATAATATTCTGTCTATTGGTCAGGGACAAAGGAGGATTTGAGCAGAAACCTAGAGAAGGTGAGGTCTGGGGAAGAGCCTCAAAGAGCAGAGGAAACCCCAAAGCCTTCTGGGAGAAGAGAGTCTTTACCTGAATAGCAGTAAGATGGCCAGTGTGGGGCGAGTGGAATGCACAAGGAACAGGACTGTAGCAGCCAGACCTCTCAGAGCTCTGGAGGCCATTCTAAAGTCCAGCTGCCTTCTCAATATAAACGGAAGACACTGGAGGCAATTTGGGGTTTGCTTGTTTGCAAGTTGGCTTGTTATAGAAAATTTCAAACATTTACCAAACTAGAGAAAAATAGTATCACACATCCCCATATTCTTACCACCCTGCTACAATGATCAATTCAGACGGCCTAATTCCATCTAAGCCCATAGTATGATTTCAAAAGAGATCCTAGGCATCATGTCATTTTATATGTTAGCATTTATCTCTAAAAAATGATTCTTTGTTTAAAAATATGACCAGTGTATCCCAATCAGACCTAAAATACAACTAAATAAAATAATGACTGAATATCATGAAACATTTAATCATGTCCCCACCCCCAACACAAACACAATTTTTATTTAAGTGAGACCTACATGAAGTCCAATTGTCTGTGTCTTAGGCCTCTTTTATTAATCTGTGGGATCCTCTTCCCACCCCTGCCCCCTTCACCACTGCTAAGGATGACCAACCATTCAGGTTTGTTTGGGACTGAGTGGGTTTCCAGAATGCTGGACTTTCCAAGTAAGTCCTGGGAAAACAGGTACAAGTTGGTCCCTTCTTTGCTTTACTCCCCTTGCTATTTTCTGACGTGGCCAATTTATTTGTCCTGTAGCAGGTCCCACATTCTGGATTTTGCTAAGTGCATTCCCATTGTGTCACTTATTAAATACACCTCTCTCCCTTGCATTTCCTATACATTGACAATTAGATGTAGAAGCTAGGCCAGATTTGGATTTAATATTTTGACAAGAAAACTTTGTAGGTGGTGGAACATACATCCACACCTGATGTCAGGTTATCTCTTTTTCTGTCTAATCTTAGCAGCCACTACCATTAGCTAGGTATGTTTTTTCACTAGATAGTTTTCAAATGGTGGCTTTCTTATTCTATTTCTTATTCTTATTTCTTAGCAGAAATACTTTTATAAAGGGAAATTTTTCTCATCCATTCTTTGTTACCGTGAGATACAGTCACTGAAGGATTCTGAGAGGAGAAATGATAAACATCTCTGGATGTTTTTCTAAACATCACTCTGCTGCTGTGTGAACAACTGATTGTGGGAGCTTAAGAATAGAATCAAGAATGGGGCGCCCGAGTGGCACAGTCCGTTAAGCATCCTTCTTGATTTTGGCTCAGGTCATGATCTCAGGGTCATGGGATTGAGCCCCGGTGTTGGGCTCTGTGTTCAGTAGGGAGTCTGCTTGAGAGTCTCTCTTGTCCTTTCCCTTTGCTCCTCCCTTTACTTGGTCTCCAAATAAATAAACAAACAAATAAATAGTCTTTAAAAAGAGAGACAGGATAGAATCGAGAACACTCTTTGGAGATTAACCCAATGTTCTAAGAAAGAGATGATAGAACCAGTGGAGGTAAGAAAAAGTAGTCAGACTTGGGATGGAGAGTCAGTGCTGAGGGCTAGAAGCTAGAAGGAAAGTAGAGGAGACAAGAATGACTCTAAGGTTCTGAGTAACTGAGTGGGCAGCAAGACAGTTACTAAGATGGAAGGAACTTGGGAGAAACAGATTTGAGCTTAGGAGAGATAGAAAATGGTACAGTGAAACAAAATCTCGAAGCCTAAATTGCATCAAGAGATTTGAAACCATTCCAGAGGATCTTAATAATATTGCATTCAAGTGATAGTCCACTAAAGAGATGAGTCTTCTTTTTTTAATTTGTGGTTTTTGCATCAAATAAGTTAACTCTTCTAAATATTTAGAAGCTGTTTTATTTCCAGTCTACCACTAAGGAAGGCTACATCACCAATGCCATTTATTAGAGCTATGATGTCCATGTAAACCCACGAAGCTGAGCTGTACAGTACAAAAATCACGTTCACACATCTGTGTAAAGCAGCCAAAGCTGTGACAGCAAATTTACTTAGTCCAGAGGCTAAACTAATATTTCATGAAGGCCAAGAGCAGCCACTTTTCTCCCTGCTGACACAGCGTTCCTTTCCAGGGCCATTGTGGATGGTTATGCAGATTCAACTCTAGGGAACACCCTTCACACTGCAATCCGTGTTCTTCCATCCCCATGAAATCTCACTTCCTCAGGAAAATCCTGAAGAGAAAGAGAAAGGCAACTCACCTCAGTAGAGATGGTTGCTATTTTTGTAGGTAGCCAGAGAAGCCCTGGGCAGCTACTCTTCCCAAATTGCTCTCCCAGCATCACCTGCCTTCAGTCATGCTTTGTGGGCATGCTTTTTCAGATGAAACACCACCACGCATACATTAAGACACTTAAAAAATGCCATTCACCCAGAGCTCATCTACAGGTGTCACTCCCCTCCTGCCTTTTGTTCAGCATCACGTGACATTTTGAATTTTACAATCTCTGGCCCATTAAACCAAATGTAAAGCTTAACCTAGCTGATACCACTGGAGGAAAGAAGAAAAAGCAAACACACTTCTCCATGTTTGTCAGTAGGGATCCATGACACACTATCATTGCTGGTATAGGGAGTGAGGGAAGAATGTGGGTGAGTTACATGCATAGGTTTATTTGTCAACTTATTGACCCTGAATGAGCCTACAAGTTTCCCACCATGGAGTGGGAAGCCATCTTGGAGAGAGGCAGTGGCACTGAGCTGTAAACTATAACAAGCTCAGAGATGGGTAACACTTGACTGACAGGAGGACTGTTCACATCATCTCTTGAGTCCTGCATCAAACTCACCTTGTGAGTTAGGCAGAGCATGTAGTATTCACCCCATTCTTGAAATGAGAAAAAATTAGGTTGGGAGAAGATAAGGGATTTGCATGATCCCACTGCTTATAAAACAATAGAGCAAAGGTTCACTTCACATTCTGAATTTAGGGCCTTTGGGTCTGGGGGAACCTCTGGCTTGCCCAATTGCAATTAGTGCACTTCAGGCTTCAGTGAGGTAGATGCTTCAAGTATTAGCCTTCCGCAGAGCCCCTCCTCAAAACCTGTGATGCATGAGGCCCACGTGGACACTCCTTCTCCACGCTCTGGACTTAAGCCCAAAACCCAGTTACCATCTTCACCGGGACGCTTTATCCTGGAAGGTCGATGTCTATCAAAAACAGCTATTTTGGGGCGCCTGGATGGCTCAGTGGGTTAAGCCTCTGCCTTCAGCTCAGGTCATGATCTCAGGGTCCTGGGATCGAGCCCCGCATCTGGCTCTCTGCTCAGCGGGGAGCCTGCTTCCTCCTCCTCTCTCTCTCTGCCTGCCTGCCTCTCTGCCTACTTGTGATCTCTGTCAAATAAATAAATACAATCTTTTAAAAAAATTTTTTTAAAAACAGCTATTTTGGTTTTCTTGTATAATGTACCATATATTTTCTTCAAATTTTAAGAAGTGTTACAAGTTCATTGTTTTTAAAAGTGGAAAATATAGAAATGCTCTCTCATTTCAGGGGTAAAAATTATATTATGCTGTAAGTCAACTGGCATTATATAATACAGATGTTTCTATAACTACATGTACTGAAGTCATAATGCTATTCTATTTCATAGCCTTTTTTTCCCTTTCTATATCATGAGCATATATATCAACCATTAAATATTTTACCAAACTATTATTTTTGACTTCTGCAGAGTAATTTTAGCCTACCATATGGAAGAACTGTTATGCACTCAACCGTTTCTTTTTTTGATGGACTTGTTTGTCCAGTTTCAGTTTTCCTTTCCTTTTACCTTTTATCATAGGGAACAGGTGCATAGGTACCCCAATATTTGCCATACACTTGAGTCCCCTCTATCCCTAATTTCATACATCTGACCAATCACTGACTCCTGCTGCCTCAACTCCTGCCTTCTTGCCTCTGTCTTTCCTCCTCCACATCTGCTACCAGTGCTCCAGTCCAAACCTTCCCACATCTCTCTCCTAGACTGGGTTCCCTAAAATCCATCTAGGCCCACCCCTCTCCATTTGCCAACTCCAGCTTGAATGGTCTAAAACTCTAGTTGGACTACATCGCTCCCCTGCTTATAAGCCATTTTGTGGCCTCCCATATGTAACGGCCCAGTGTCCATTACATAGAATATGAGGCCCTTGACGGTCAGGCCCCTAGAAGCATGTTTTCAGTCTAATGTCTTGCCCTCTCAGCCTCCAGCTCCCAACACCAGTAACAAATGGCCCCCAGCAACTACTCCTGCCCTCTTAAGAGTCATACTGTGCATTTTCTAGATCTACCGTCTCTACCTACACCGTTTTACTTTCCTAAGAAGCTTTCTCCTCACCTCATTTCCTCACCTGGATAGCTCTTTTTAGTAGTTCAAGACTCTGATCAAGAACTTTTCCTCCAAAGAAAAGTCTCCCCCACTTAATGCCTCCCCTCATCACTTCACCAACCCACAAGCCTGTGCTAGGACCCCTTCCCCCTTGGGTTCCCACTGGCCCCTGGGCACATATCCATCAAACGTTACCACACATTGTTTGCAAGGACGTGCACATCTGTATGTACCCCTTGTAAGACCATAAAATAACCCAGGGCCAAGACCAACTCTTCTTTACATTTCAACACCCATAGGCCTATATACAACACATGGCACAGCACAGATGCTAAAGAAATTGTTAGTGAATTCAACCAATTTATTCCAAGGGACTGAGGCTTGTTGTGTGCTTAATCTTAAACTTGTCCCACCTACGTTGCTTCTGAGTCTCATTTCTTGAGATTGACTTAATCTGATTGTCTATTTTTGGTGGTTTACTGATTATCTACATGCTCTGCATTTCACACACATGACCTAAATTTAATCTCACCACAAACTGGCGGAGGTAGACAGCTGGTATTTCTGCCTCCTTCTAGAATTCACTCTTCTTTCATTTTATAAACTTACTCCTAATTTTTTCTGCAGAACAATCCATCTCCTACTCTAGAACCAAGTGATTTTGGTGGAGTGAGTGGTGTTAACAGCACACGTAGTGAGTGGGCAGGTGACTAAGGCCAAAGCCAAATAGCATAGCACATTGTCCTAGCCACAGCGATTGTTTCAGAGATGAGCACATGACCAAACGAGCCAATGAGAGGCAAGAAGTGCAGTTGGGCTGTTAAGATAAATGTACATTCTCTTTCCCAGAAACGATGCCAGAACTGCTATAGCCATCGTGTCCCACCTTAGCCTCCAAATGACACCAACGAAGAGAAAGGCAGAGCTGAGAAAGAGGAGACATCATTGTGATGATGTTGAATAAGCCCTAGATGAACGTGCCTTGAAAGCCACCCCTATGACCTGAACTTGTCACTTGCACGAGCATATCAACTCCTTTTAGCTACATAAGTCGACTGGAATTAGGTTTCCTATAATTCACAAACCAAAAGAGTCTTAATCAACACACCTATGAAGGAATCCATATGCCTATTATTACTGGAAATAATTATTGTAAATTAAGACTCTGGAACATCACTATAGGCAAATTATAGCTAATAAACAGCACAGCTAATATTCAAATTTGGGATTTTGTAACTCTATACTTTCCTGTTCTCAGTCATATGATTAAAAACCAACACAATGTAGAAAAGGGAAAGCACACACGCACACGCATACACACACAAACACACGATCTCTATACCCTACCATTAGGGTATGACCTCTGTGAGTCATTCTGCTCTTTTCTCCAATTGAGACATATTAGTACATCAAACAACTCTGAAGGTCCGCCTCACACATTACAGAAGAGTATTTCCAAAAATGTGGGTCCTCATTACTTTTTATTAGTCAAACTTTATTGTATAGAAGTATTCTTTATTTAAAGGGATTTAATAGCAATCCTTCTGCGAAGTGAAGAATCTTAATGTTGAGAAGAAAATGAGTGCCATAATTTAAATCTGGACATTGATCAATCAGATCACTTAAAATAAGTCTGATTTGCAATTTGAAGAGAAAGTGAATCCTGACAGCATGCAGCTCACGTGTAAAAGTCAGAGCATATCCTACCTTGTGTTTCAAAGTTTGGGACAAATAGATCATTTAAAATGTCCAAATTACTTCCAAAGTCCTCCCAGGGTAGAGATCCTCAACTATGTAAGGAAAATTTGATTTAAAGCAAAACAAAACAGAACCAAAAAACAAGAAAACAAACAAACAAAATACCTTCTGTTGGAACAATTGGTTTATCTAGCAGGCATTAATTTAAAAATAAATTTTGGGGGTAACAACCTGAATTCCAAAGACTGTGCTAGGTACCTGGAATATGACATTAAGAAAAAACAAGAAAGCCTGTTCTCTCGGAGGTTATAGTATAAAAAGTGCATTCTGTATGCTGTACTAGAAACTGAATATACAGAGATAAATAAAAGTGACACTCTCCCTGCTCTCACAGAGCTTCATCAAGTACAATATCTCTAACCTATCTTGATTGTTTCACCCCATTATTACAAAGAATCTCAAACAAGCATCCCTCATGAATGTATATTTACTTGTTTAAGTATTTTAGCTTTGCTCTAATTTCAAATATGTGTCACATAATGTGTATACATCAAAACCAACCAACAGAAGATGAGACCAAAATTTAATATAGAGTCCTACTATTTCCTTCCTACACCCCTCCTTGGAGAACACTGGTCTAGTAGACTGGGTCTCCAATGGCCAAGCTCTGTCCTGATGGAATTACAGCCCCCTGCAGGCAGAGTCGACGACCGACCTGCACTCTTGGGGCTGGGGCTGGACTGAGTATTTCTTACTTCAGGCCAGAAAACCACCAGGCAGTGCCCGGCCACTGTCTGTGATCCTGTCTGGGATTCACAGACACCTAAAACCACTCTTCAAAACAGGGCAACCATGGTCAATCAGTTGGATTTTTATTTTTCAACCTTGGCTTTGGCATGGGGTAGACACTCTGCTTGAACGAACATCCCTCACAAAATATCTCACTTATGCACCAAGAAGAGCTGGTTTATCTGGCCAGTGCTGGAAAACTCACAGACTAAGTCTCCAGTGCATTCTCTCCAGAACTGCATTACTTAGACACAGCTGGCTGCATAGTCCAACCAGGCCTTCAGTTACAAAGCACCAGTATTCTTGGCATCCTCTACTTCTAAGGCCAACATGTAGAGCCCATAAGCCACATGAAAGCAGTGTTTCCTTCCACCAATTTCTACTCCTATTGCTGCAAGTCAATTCAACCAACACTTATCAAGTGCCTACCTTGAACAAGACACAACAAATAAAATCTTATTTTTGCCAAGTGATTTGAGCCAACACAGATATGTGGGTGAAGAGACTCAGTTATAGGCAGAGCTCCCACTTTAGGAAAATTATTTCCCCAAAAGATGAATGCTAAGTAGAGTTTTCATGCCCGTCCCCTGGCATCATTGTGAGCATACATTAGCAACCAATAGCATGCTTCATTCCCACATGTGCTAATGAAAAATGATTGCTTGTCTTTCTAAAACCAAACCAATTATTCTTGTTTTTGTTGAATGGAAATTTAGCTTGTGTTTAGTGACAGAATAACTAAATCAGTCTTATTTGGAACCCAAGCGTCAACGTGGATCCTGTCACTTTACTGACAGGAACTGTAACCCAGATAGCTTATTTGATAAAACAGGGTTATTTTGGCTTTGAAACAAAAAAAACTCCACTCTTCTGACTTCACAACGAATGAACCATGAGCCCTCACCTCCATCTCTCTCTTTCCCTGGCGCCTGTCCTCATGCAGCCCATAACGAGGCAACATTTTACATAACCCACAATATCTGCTCCGAGCTGGTACACAAACGCCTACCTGATTGAATATCACCATTTCAGAAGTGCTGCCTAATCACATTTTTTCAGGCTGTGTGAGCAAAATAATGTTTCTTTAATTACGTGAACTCTTTATTTTTGATATTTTAATGACATTTTAGAAGATAGAACGGCCACTTCTCTTAGATCGGGTGGTATTAATCAGGTGTGACAGCTAGTTATTTGATACATTTTTAAATCCCACTTGTATTTTCACACGAGTAATCTGGGACTTGATTTCTCAGTCTTGAGCCTGTAATGGCAACTTGTGTTTCTGCCCATAATGAGCAAAATAATTGAACCAAATTAGCACTATCTATAATTCAGTGGTATCTTAGAGGCCTTATTTTATTCTACGGTTTTTTAAATGAAATTAAAAAGCACTCTTCCCCCATCACCACCCCGCCCCAGGATAAATGTTAATAAATAAAGGTCAGTGAGATCTACATTCTTCATCGTGTCGGTTCAACATATGTTTTCCCCTGGGGCTGCACCCAGTGGCTAGGCTATAAACATGGCAGGTCCATTTCTTCACTGAGCGTGCTTTGTGCTAGAAAACTGCTCAGACACACATGGGGGCTCCTTGACCTGGGTCAGGATGCTGGGGACCATGTAGTGCCTCTTAAATGTTGTTTGGGGATCACAGAGGATTAGCATGGGATACGACCTCAGCATGCATTTGTCATAAGTGCAGTAATTGTTAATTTCTTTGTCTCTCTGGTATCCTGAACCAAGAGGCCCCAGAGAGCAGGTCTGGGTTGCCCCTGCCTCGTCGGACTTCAGAGCCTCACCACCCAGCGTTGTGTTGCAAGCACTTGCCTGGAGACCACACCACTAGTAAGTGTTTTTGTAGAAGATAAAGTGTAATATTGCTTGGGCCTCTTGTCTGACAGAGAGAGGAGGCCCAGAGTAGACTTGATCAAGTCATAAAGCCCGTATACTTGAATTCCATTCGCAAGTCCCAGGCCAGTCTCCCATTTGCTATACTGACCATCTACATAAAGCCAAGAGTCCAAATATCCAGCTAATAAGAGCTGGGACACCTGGGTGGCTCAGTCAGTTAAGAGCCTGACTCATGATTTCAGCTCAGGTCATGAGATGGAGCCCTGAGTCAGCCTCCACTCTCGGCGTGAAGTTTGCTTAAAATTCTCTCTCCTTCTCTGGACGCCTGGGTGGCTCAGTTGGTTAAGCGGCTGCCTTCGGCTCAGGTTATGATCCCAGTGATCCTGGGATCGAGTGCCACATCAGGCTCCCTGCTGAGCAAGGAGCCTGCTTCTCCCTCTGCCTCTGCCTGTGCTCGCTCCCACTCTCTCTGACAAATAAATAAATAAAATCTTAAAAAAAAAAAAATTCTCTCTCTCTCCTTTTGGCCCTCCCCCGGCTATCACTATCTCCATAAATAAATAAATAAATATCTTTAAAAAATAATAATACTAAGAGCAACAGAATAGTCTTTTGCAAATGCTAATGGGCATATGAATCCCCTAGGGAGCCCATTAAAAGGCAGCTTCTGATTCAGTAGTCCAAGGCCGGACCCGAGATGCTGCCTGTCTAACAAGCTCCGGGTGACCCCGGGACTGCCTGTCTGTGGACCACACTTTGAGTAACCAGGCCAGAGAATAGAGCGATTAATCCTGTGGTTTCTGGGGTCAGGCTGGCAGGGCTCAAATCCTGACTCTGCTACTTTCTGCATGTTACTCTAGGCCAAGCACAGTGCTGCTACTATATGACAGACCCTACCCTGTAAAGTCTATGGAAGACAGATAAACAATGCAGGCAGTAGGGAGTCGGGGGGACTGAGGCAAACTGGAACATTCATGTGCTTTCTGGGTAGTCGCTTTGGTTTATCTTGATTTGATTATTACATCATGGGAACAAAAGTCCTTGCAGAGAAAAATCTGCATCATTGATTTTATATTTGAGGAAGAAAAATATGAAGACAGATAGATAGACAGACAGACAGGAAGACAGTTCAGTGATATCTCTTAATTTTTTAAAGTTGGCAACTACTCTGAACATTTCAAAACACCTTGCAAGCCACCCATGGGCTGGGTCCTGCCTCTATCTTGTTACTTCTTTACAAACATGTTCTCATTTAATCTTCAAAACAACCCCAGGAGGTGAGTATTTTTATGATTACCATTTATCATCATGGAAACTGGCCGAGAGCCATTCGGGAGCTCCCTCTCCCTGCATGCTTAGATAAAGGCAGTGCCAGGATGCGAGCTGGGAATGACTGATTCCAAAGCCTGATGACTACACAGCAGTGTCGATCGTCACCAAGTCCTGTCCGAATCTCAGTTTCCCAAATACCACCTGGGCCATGGCTGATGTGCCGTGTTCCAGCAAAAGGGAGCCAACACCAATGACCATTATAAGGAGTTTGCAAATCCAGCTGGCCCGAAAGATCAAACTTGTGACCTAGGCCTCCTGAACGCTATGCTATCTTGTTTCTACCACAGCCTCTGTCCTTATGCAGTGTGAAGGTTAACTGATTGAAATAACTAAAAACACCACCTTGAATCTTGACTCTGTGAGCCACATAATGTCCGTAGCCCTCCTCGTTGGGCTAGTGTGAGAAGTAAATGAGAGCTGAGCTCATGAAGCAACTAAACCAGGTGTATAATCATGCTCAGTAAATAGTCACTATATGTATACACAGTCCCTGTAATCTCCAGGGCATCTCCCCTGGGACTCGAACACAGAACCGGAAAGTTCCTTGTATGTCAGGAGATCTGATTCACAGTGCACCTTTCTCAGTAGCTAATCAGGAGGAAATCTCAGGCGACTTGAACAGTGCCTGACCTCCCAGGGTAATGACTTCTCGTCTCCCTCTTTTGTCTTCCTTGCCCCCACCAACCCACTGCTACATAAAAAAAAAAAAAAAAAAAAAAAGCCCACGCTCAGGAGACAAGACAACCTGGTCTAGATCCCATTATGCCCCTGGCTTTCCCTCGGTCACATCACATAGGCTACTAGGAGGCTCAATGTTCCCAGTTGAGAATGTACAATAATCTCTATCTCCTAAATTTTCTTCTCTTTTTTGCAGGAATTAGATGAGATGATGTAGGTAAAATACCTGATACATAGTAGGCACTTTGCAAATTTAAGTTCCTATTTCCCCCTCGGGCCAACCTTATCCCAGAATGTCACCAGGTAAAGAGTGAGCAGATTATACCAAACCTACACACATTCTCTCTGTGCTGTGAAAAAAAGCTCGTAGAGGAGGCAAAATTATACCACATTGAGCCCTGGACTCGGATGGAGAACTCAGATGTTTGTTTATAAACAAACAAGAAACGCAAACTGTCATTAACCCCATTTTAAGGGCAGGGAAACGGAAGTTTAGAGAGGCTAGGTCACTCACACTCTTCTATCAAGGAAGACTCAGAGTCTCATTCCTGCATGGGTAGATGCCAAGACAGGTCATTTTACTTCACCCGTCAAATAAAGATCTCAGCAATATCCAAGCATATAAGAAATTCAGTTTTGTCCCGGCTTCTGGGGAGTCTTCCCCATCAGATTCTTCACTGAGACTAGACCAGGATGCAGCCCCTGTTGAAAAGGAGCCTAAGGCCCGTGGCTCGCCCTCAAACACACGGTTCTATCCTGTTAAAGGCAAGTCATGTTTGGTGATCTGCCCCAGTCTCCTTTCAAGCTGGCCTGCGTGGACAGTTGGGTAGTCTCTCTCTTGGATCTAAACTATTTTCAAGTGGCTCAGATCTCCAGGATGGAAAGGATCCTTTTGATACAGATCAAGTTCAGCTTTGATCATTAAACCATTCCCTACTTCCCTGTGAATTTTCACCAAAGCGGGAAACTGAGCCAATGCATGCACGTCGTCTCAGAGGGTGGGTGCTAGGGATCAAGGCGGGACAGAGGTAGGGGCACAGCTGCCTCCTCTAAGCTGCATGAAGACACCCTGTTAGGACTGCAATCCAGGGCGAAAAGAGGCACTTTAAATAGAAATCAAATACTGCTACCCTGTGTTTCTCCCTCTCCACTCTCTTGCACACAAACGCATAAGGTTTATGATTGGATAACCATTTGGTTTCATTCCAAGTGTAGAAATGGGTTTAGAAGACTTCAGTTTCCTGTCTCCTAACTTTCCTGACCACAAATATTTTTTATTGTAAGCCATGAAAGCAAAGGGTTATTTAATAAATTAACACTTCAAATGTCTTTGGTTCGACTCTCAGTTAGTCCTAAACTAAATTATTGGCCTTCTATTCATTTAGCTCAGGCACTTAGACCTGCCTCGCCTGTCTCTTAATTCCTTCACCTAGAAAGCTTTAGTTCCTATCCTTGCTAGATTTTATGGGTTTACAATACTTTATTCAATTGCTGTATTGTAATATTTCTGCCCCCCACCCCCATCCCAAATAGTCCTTTACGAAGAAGTGTAGACACAGTCCGGAATGCAGTAAGGTAAGCCCAGAAGTCTGCGTTTCACAAATTACTCTTGGCCTCAGAAATCACAAAATAATCACATTAAGCACACACACACACACACACACACACACACACACACACACTAACAACAACAACAACCTAGCCCTTTGCCTGTAGGACAATGAATGTTTTTTTATTAAAAGAGGAATTTAAATTCCTTCTGTGCACAGACTGTTTTAACTAGAAAGACTTAGAAAATTAATTTTTGCCTATAATCTCTTATAGATAATGCTATAAAAATAGTTCCTCTTTAAGAAGCATATTTCATGCAAATATCAAAAAGCCTTTTATCTGTGTTCAAGATTTCTTGTTCTATTTCTGTCCCTTGTTTCCTTCTCATAGGAGAAGATCAGATTTCGGGGGCTTTGGATCCCAGAACTCGGTGCTGGGAGGCACAGTGCAGGGAGCAGGCCACAGGTCAGCCGCCTTGCCGTCTCACAAGCACAGAACCCCAGGTCCCCGCAGAACTTCCTACTCTGTGCTGGGTCCCTGGCCATGCACTGGGGCCACGGTGGTGGGTGGATTCAAAAGGCGAGAGAGGCAGCGTTGCAGCTGGAAAGATTGCAAAAGCTTGGCGCTGAGGTGCCCGTGTAAGAAGAGAGGGAAGGGCAAGAAATAACATCTTGGAAGCAGTGTTACCCAAACCACCGTCACTCACAAACCACCTTCAGGGTTTCTGCACATCCTAATACACCTGTGTAATTATTTATTTAATATTTTCTTCAGACGATTCCCTTATTACTTTAGGTCAGCCTCATCCTAAGCAATTGGATTCAGTGAATGTCACTGTTTAATGAGCTGCTCTATGTGTGTTTCCAATATACATTAAAAGAGGGACATAGCCATTAAAATGAAATGTTTATCTAGGTGCCCCAGAAATGGTCTCAGGTATACCACCAGGCATCCCCACAACATGCTTTGGGAAACCCTTCTGTTATGGGCTGAATGTTTGTGTTCCCCCCCACACCCCAAATCCATATGTTCAAATCCTATGCTCTAATGGGGTGGTACCAGGAGACGAGGACTTTGGGAGATAATTACATATTGAGGGTGGAGCCCTTATGAATGGGATTGGTGTCCCTATAGTCTCAAGGGCTGGCTCTGAGTCTCTGCCCTCCACTCTGTGAGAATGCAGCGGTCTGTGAACCAGGAATCAGGCCCTGAGCAGGCACTGAATCTTCTGGCACCTTGATCTTGGACTTCCTAGCCTCTACAACTGTAAGAAAAATAAGTTTGTTGCTTAAGCCCCCCAGTCTATGATACGCTTGTTGTAACTGCCCGCATGGATGAAGATACAGAGGAAGACACCAGGAAAAGGCAGGAAGGAGAAAAAAATAGCTAGGACTCAGCATTTGTAGGAAAAGAGTTTCCGAACTGTGTCGGGTGGTGGGGGGACGTCTCACCTGTGCACACGCTCCCCCCAGGAAGCCCTGAAGTCGAATGCTCAAGATGCTTTCTGTCCTTCTGTCCCCAGAGCCCCAGGAGACTCAAGGTCCTGCAAACTCATACCGTTTGACAGGTGGTTGGGCCTGGAGAAATCTGCCCAAATCTATCCCCACCACCAAAACACGTCATCGGAGCACACCTCCTATCCCGATAGTCCACGGGATAAGCTCTCGCGGGGGAGAGACCATGCTCGGTGTTACCCTCATCTGCCATCAGCATGGTACGTCTATGGCACAGAGGATATGACACCTCCCCATGCCCTGAGTATCGGACATTTTGGTTTGCTAATCTGCTGAAGGCAGTTTCCGGATAGACAGCTGCACAGACACAACAGGACACAGGCTTATGTGTAATTCCCAGCATCCTGGGTGTAACTCCGCCTCTCGTCCCACCTGTTGTGTCTGAGTTGGGAATCTATGTTTCAGAGAGATAACTCAAGAAATAGGTTATGGAGTCAAGTCTCTCCTGCATATCTTCCCAGATATTGGCCAGATGTGCTGTCTTGGGTCCTTTATATAAATCCTGTAAGTCCTGTGACTCCCAGCTTCCATGTCTGTAAGATGGAGATAATGATCCATATTTCTAACAGGTTTGTTTTTGTTTTTTTTTTTGGACGGGGGCTGGACAAAATGCCTAGTGTATATAGAAACAGAATGCTTAACACATAGTTTGAAATCACACAGTATATATATATTTTTAAGATGGACTACACACCCACTAGAAACGATAAAATCATTGTAAAGAAGACTGTAAAGTAACTATCAGAAACTCGTAAGGTGATTAAAAGATATTCTAAATATTCCAATATTCCCATTTTAATATACTCCAGTGTGTGCTTTTATGTGCATCCACTCTAATTTCACATGAGAAAAACTGTGCATATTTATGGACAAAGACAAATAAGACCATAGTAAAATTAAACCTTTGTGCCTTAAGAGCTGAAGAGACAGTCTGGCATAGAAGTGAAATCCTGAGTCCACTACACTGGGCTTTAATCCCTGGTAGGCCCCCTCCCGAATGTTATTTTAGCTAAGTTACATAGTCTCTCTAAACCTCGGGTTCTGCTTCAGAAAAACAGGAATATTAATAATAGTATCCACCTCACAAGTTGGCTTAGCTGGTCTCAGTAAATAATGGTGTTGAGTAAATTTGCAAGAAATAGCAGTGGTAGTAAGGTCTTAGCATGATGGGTGATACTTCTACCTTTTAGGAAAGGATCTTTATTCGCTATCGAAAATATAAGTAGCCAAATTACAACTACAGTCGCTATGTTTCTGTTGTTCGACCCCAAAGCTGTACTGTGGGAAAGAGCTAGAAAAGCAAAGGCAGTGCCACCACCAGGCTGCCCGATCAATGCTAAGCCACACCTGGGTAGCTTGTGACCAAACCAGAGGGACAAATGTTCCCTTCCCACCTTGCACAGTCGAATAGAACATAATCATCCAAGTGCTTTTTGTCACACAGAACAAATGCATCTGAAATACCCCTGAGCTGTATGTCTACCCCTGCCACTTCCAATTTTACTTCACAGCTCCATTGGAAAAATTTAAACCCTCTTCAATTTAAGCTGCTTTTATTTGTATTCAGACTAAAATACAGTGTGGGTGCCAGGGGATAACTTGACCATTAAAAAAAATTCCATTTGACTACATATTTTTATCAATTTGGGAAAGCTATCAAAGCAGGCATTTTCACTTAAAAGCTTGGAAATAAAGCTGATATTATCTGGTTGGGGGAGGGCTGGGGAAATCACTATAGCAAAAAAAAAAAAAAAACAACCCTTTTGTGTATCCAATTTCACATTGCTGTTGTCATGTACAGGATGTATATTCAAATGTGTTTGCATATTTCTAAACTGATCATACATCAAAATTAGAGCCATATTGTTCCTTTTACAGTGAAACTGTTTATATAGGAAATATTGTACCAAACATTCCCTGCCTTCACCCTGGGTTGTGACTGATTGCAGAGTGAGATAAAAGCACTTATGTCCACAAACAGGAGAAAAGCCCATGTGCATGCAAGAAATCAAAAGAAGGTGTGATTTTAACACAAACACTATTATCAACCAAGGGAAAAAAAAAGATTACTGGAGTTTATGCAAATTCAGAGGAAGCAAAAAGCATATACTTACACACTGACAGACTGAAAATTAGGGGTTGGGTTAGATAAGAGAATTCAGTTTGGTACAGTTCACAACAGCTCCTGGATGGTGTTTTATTTCCATGTGACCCACGGATTTAGAGTCATTTATAAGAGACAGCTATGGCCCACCAAGGGGAATCCACGTCCTACTCCACCATGGGAAACAGTGATAGAAAGCCAGCCCTTTGGTTCTTTAGCATATTCTCCGGAAGAGCTGAGCTGGTTTCAGTAAGTTCAGCCATTTCTCCCTTCTTCTCGCTCAAAAGCTTGCTCCAACTGCAAAGTGAAGTGGGAAGCTAGCAATTATCATACAAATCCAGGTTATGTTGTTTGGTCAACAGAATTGTAGATTTGATGGAGCTTAAAGGAATTTTAGAGATTATCCCATCCTGCAACTCTCAGACTTTAAATAATTTGTCAATGAAATCAAATGTAGAACCCCCAAGGGATAAATTAGATGTTAATGGTATTCCGCCATAAATTTATTTTAAAAGCAGGCAAGGAAAAGCCCTGATTTTAACATTTCACCTTTGGTATAATCGGCAAATCATAATGATAAGACTGATTTGATAAGTATAAAATATCGGTATGTGGATTTACGAATGACAGTTAACAGTCTTACATCTGCCTCAGCATCTAGTGTGTTCCTTTTGAAAGCATCATCTTTCACACAAAGAAGCAGGGTAAAAAAAGTGGCAGTTTCACATTTTAAAAGTATAAACAGAAAACTTGATTTAAAAAATGTCAAATGGGGGATGCCTGGGTGGCTCAGTTGGTTGAGCGGCTGCCTTCGGCTCAGGTCATGATCCCAGCGTCCTGGGATCGAGTCCCACATCAGGCTCCTTGCTCAGCAGGGAGCCTGCTTCTCCCTCTGCCTCTGCTTGCCACTCTGTCTGCCTGTGCTCGTTCCCGCTCTCTCTCTGACAAATAAATAAATAAAATCTTTAAAAAAAAAAAATGTCAAATGGGGCACCTGGGTGGCTCAGTGCGTTAAAGCCTCTGCCTTTGGCTCAGGTCATGGATCCCAGGGTCCTGAGATCAAGCCCAGCATCTGGCTCTCTGCTCAGCGGGGAGCCTGTTTCCTCCTCTCTCTCTGCCTGCCTCTCTGCCTACTTGTGATTTCTCTCTTTCTCTCTCTGTCAAATAAATAAATAAATAAATAAATAAAAATGTCAAATGTTGGAGTGCCTAGATGGCTCAGGTCTTGATCTCAAGGTCATGAGTTCAAGCCCCACGTTGGACTCTATGCTGGGCATGGAGCCTACATTAAAAACAAACAAAAAAATATTTTTAAATAAATAAATTTCAAATGTCAGAGAACACTGTATTCCCAGGCCTTCACAAAAACAAGGAAACATGGCCACATAAGACTGATAGGCTGTAGCATGCAGAATTTAGGAGAATATGGTTTTTGTTATTATAATTGTTAAAATTGAATAGAAATCAATTTTAAAATAAAATTCAGATTGAAAGTCTACAAAACTCTTGAATATGGTTTGAAAACCACTGATCTGGTTCAACATCCATGTTCTAGAAGCAGGGAGACCAGGACCCAGAATTGAAACAGCTGGCCCAGGGACGCAGAGTAAAGCAAGTGACAAACTCCTTCAGTTCCCTCTGCTCTTGCTTCTCCCATTTCTACTTCTCTGTAGATTGTTCCTGGAGTTCTAATACGTTTTATTTTCTCCCATTTTTTAAATCGATAAAATAAACAAAAAGCCTCAATGACCCAACACCTCAACATCTTCATCATATTATTACCTGCCTTCCTACTCTCACTTTCTAAGTCTCTTGAAGAATATCCTAGAGTGTCATCTCCTCTTCCGTCAGCTCCCATGGGACCACCCGTCCTCCCTGCCTACAATTCCCAGAGTCTACTTTCCTTTTACTAAACTTTATTGTCTATCACCTACACTAGATTGCTAACTTTATTATGACAGAAATTTTTCTGTGTTTTGTTCATTGACACATCTTGATTACCTACTCACAGTAGGTGCTTGATAAATATTTGTTGAATAAATTAATAAGTCATGTTTAGGGTCCTTATCATTTGCGACTAAATCTGATTATCAAAAATCTCTAAGGGCAGAGTACAATTTTCAAATAATCTTTGCTAAAAGACTGAAAGGGAAGGGATATGGTTGGTCAAAAGCGATTGCCCCATAAGAATCATTATAAGCATAATCATTTAATGGCTCTAGAAACATTTGTATTGTTATAAGAGACCAAGGGTTTTTTTGTTTTTGATTTTTTTTTTAATTTATGTATTCAACAGACAGAGATCACAAGTAGGCAGAGAGGCAGGCAGAGAGAAAGAGGAGAAAGCAGGCTCCCCGCTGAGCAGAGAGCCCGATGATCCCAGGACCCTGGGATCATGACCTGAGTCGAAGGCAGAGGCTTTAACCCACTGAGCCACCCAGGTGCCCTAAGAGACCAAGGGTTTTGTTTTTTTTAATAATTTTTTTTTAACATATAATGTATTATTAGCCTCAGGGGTACAGGTCTGTGAATCACCAGGTTTACACACTTCACAACACTCATCATAGCACATACCCTCCCCAATGTCCATAACCCCACCACCTTCTCCCTCCCCCCTCCCCCAGCCCCTCAGTTTCTTTTGTGACATTAAGAGTCTCTTATGGTTTGTCTCCCTCCCAATCCTATCTTGTTTCATTTATTCTTTTCCTGCCCCCCATACCCCCCACGTTGCCTCTCAACTTCCTCATATAAGGGAGATCATATAATAATTGTCTTTCTCTGATTGACTTATTTCGCTAAGCATAATACCCTGTAGTCCCATCCATGTCATAAGAGACCAAGTTTTAACCCAGCTGTGGCACTCAAAGTCCTTCTCAGTCTGAGTTTTATTGGTGTAGATGACACGTGCTTCCATTTTCCATAAGCCCTGAGATTTGGAGTTTATATATGCCCTTTTAACTTTACCTGTCGACCTGCCAGTTCATTTTCAAGTTCGTCTCTTCAATGCCACATGCAGCCAACAGAACCAAAGTATACTAGCAATATTCTATTTCCCAAACTCCCATACTTTCTGGTGATTGCAGATGACATCCGATTAGCAGCTTAGGATGATAAAGGTTTATTTCCCATTCATGCCGCATGCCCACTGCAGGACAACTGCAGCTCTGTCCCATGAGTCTTCTTTATTCTCAGACATAGGCTCAGGGATCCTCACCTTTTGGGGACATTGCATTCTCATGGCAGAGGGCAAAAAAGCAATGGTCCCTAAAGCTTCTGCTCAGAGAATGAGACACTTCTGCTCACGTTTCATTGGCCAAAGCAGCTCACACAGCAAAGCCTGATGCCAATAGTTGGAATGCATTCTTGCCATGGAAAGTGAGGTCCTGTAGAGGAAGAAATCCCATAAAGATAAGAGCAGTTAAGGGGGTAGTAACTATTTGAGGAGAGAAAAAATAATAATACTGTCCTCCACAGTGACAGTTTGAATATTGAGAATGAGAGAAAGAGTGGAGTCTAGAAGGACTCCCATGTTTCTAGTCTGAGGAGTAGAGCAGAGGATGACACCATTCCTCCAGTTCAGAAGTATAGAGAGAAGAGCAAACAGTGAAGATCAGGGTTATGGGTTACATTTTCAAGCATGTTGAGATACTGCTGGCTGTGCCATTCCTGAATAGAAATGTTGGTTTGACCCCTAGTGACACTACACTAACTTGGATTTGAAAGATGGTAACTGTGCCAAGATACAGTTCTAGAGTCATCTGCATGCAGATTGTGGATAGAGGCATATGAGTTGAATGAGGTCTCCAGGGAAGAAAGAGATAAAGACTGAGCAAAACACATTCTTGGAACTCCCAATTCAGTTGTCAGCAGTGGAATGAGAGCCTACAAAAGAGACTGAGAAGAAGAAGAATGAAAAGATCCAAGAGAGGCCCATGGAAATCAAGGGAAGAGAGATTTCAGGAACTTGGAAACAGCATCAAAATACTAGTAATTGAGGGCACCTGCGTGGCTCAGTGGCTTAAAGCCTCTGCCTTCAGCTCAGGTCATGATCCCAGGGTCCTGGGATCAAGCCCCACATTGGGCTCTCTGCTCAGCAGGGAGCCTGCTCCCCTCCTGCCTCTCTGCCTACTTGTGATCTCTGTCAAATAAATAAATAGAATTTTTAAAAAAAGAAATACTAGTAATTGATAACTACTGAATGCTTACTAGGTACCAGTCACTGTGATAAGCCCTTCATACATATTACCTCAATTAATATCCACAACACCCCATAGGAAGTAGGCTCTACTTTGTACATAAAGAGACTAAGATAAAGCTGGGTGGCCTGCCCATCCATGGTTACAAAGTAAGTGAGAGTGATGTGGAACTGAAGTGTATAACTCCAGAAATCACTCTCTACTTTAAAAGTTATGGAGTGAAGAAAAAGGGAGTGAGCTTGATTGTCAAAAGCTGTTGAGTGCATGGAAGGTGAGGAAATGGAGGTGTGGGAATCCAAAAGAGAAAACAATCCCTTTTGGCTGAGCTGACTAGAAGAAACTTCATGATATGGGCACTAAAGGATGGACATCATTTGGACATTCTTTCCTTCCTTCCTTGTCTTCCCCCACTCCTCCTTGTCAAAGCTATAGTTCAGAATTGTGATTTTTTTTTTAGAGATTTTATTTATTTATTTGACAGAGGGAATGAAAGAACACAAGCAGGGTGAGCAGAGAGAGAGGGAGGAGAAGGTTCCCTGCTGAGCAAGGAGCTGGACATGGGGCTCGGTCCCAGGACCCCAGGATCATGACCTGAGCCAAAAGCAGACACTCAACAACTGAGCCACCCAGGCACCCCAAGAATTGTGATCTTCTAAGAACTCCATCTAAAGGGCAGCCACATGGGAATTTTTCAACCTGAATAGGTTGTCACTTCCCTGTAATGACCATCCTGCCTTTGGATCTTGTGGCAGAGATTGTTGGCTAGTCACCAGTGTTTCCTCTTCTTGCAAACACAACTACATTTCCCAGCATGCTTTGCAGCAGATATGGTCATGCAACTGAGTTCAAACAATTGTAGGTGGAAAGTAATACTGTATTCCAGGCTTGGCCCATAAAAGTTCCCCCATGCCATTCCCCCATTCTCCTCTCTCTTTTGCCCGCTTCTTTTGAAGCCCAACATGACCTGTGCTGAGAAGCCACGTTTTCAGAATGGCAGAGCCTCCATTCATCTGGATATCCAAATGACTGCATGGAGCAACCACCTACCATTAATAATGGTCACTATCTGGATGAGTCCATTAAATGACCAAGAAACGTTTATGGTTTTAAACCTCTAATATTTTAGAATTTGTTCCAGCAGCTGTTACACCCCTAACCAATACAGAGATCTTTCTCTATGACAACCATCTCGCCCTTCCATTCCTTGAATACCTTTGTGTTTTCCTGGGCATTTTGTGTACATCTCTAAACCTTTAAACGTCATAAGTTGTACAATCTCAGGAGAGCAGGTAATAAGATGATGAAATTCAAGTGTCTTTGGAGGAAGAGATCATATGTCTGTGTATGTCTGTGTCTAAACTCCTCCCCTTTTTCTTTATAGACAAAGAAGACTGTGGCATAGACACAGCCTAAATCTCTTTGTAGCATAAAGTTCTGTTTCTGCAGTGACAAGGGTGTCACCAAGAGCATGTAGTGGTGCACTGATAAGGTGTCAGTGAGAACGCACACTGGTGTAATGGAAGGGTCACCAGGGTCAGTCAGATCACCTTATTTCAGTTGCATGACCTCAGGCATGTCCCCTAATCGCTCTGTTCTCTCATTTGTAAAATAGGGATAGAAATACCTACTATGGGGACGCCTGGGTGGCTCAGTTGGTTAAGCGGCTGCCTTGGGCTCAGGTCATGATCCCAGCATCCTGGGATCGAGTCCCACATTGGGCTCCTTGCTCGGCAGGGAGCCTGCTTCTCCCTCTGCCTCTGCCTGCCTCTCTGTCTGCCTGTGCTCGTTCCCGCTCTCTCTCTAACAAATAAATAAATAAAATCTTTTTTAAAAAATACCTACTATGTGGACAATTTTGTTTATTCATCCAAGATTGATGAAGGAACAGACAGGTTGCCTTGCCCCATGAAGGGAGCACGTATGCATGTGGGGAAATGATCTGTAAGCAGAAAGCACTCAACAATTTTTTAGAAAGATTTTATTTATTTATTTGACAGAGAGAGACACAGCGCAAGAGAGAACACAAGCAGGGAGAGTGGGAGAGGGAGAAGCAAGCCTCCTGCTGAGCAGGACTCGATCCCAGGACCCTGGGATCATGACATGAGCTGAAGGCAGATGCTTAACAATGGAGCCACCCAGGTGCCCCAGCATTCAACAATTGTCGATGATTGTGTTCTCGTATCTCTCTAACTAGGTTCCTGCTAGTATGTGTCTATGCTCAAAACCAATAAGACAGAGAAGAATGTTCAATATCATTATATCCAAAGGATTATAATCTGTCTTGGAGACTGCAGAAAAGGGCTTTATAAAACTGGCCCCCATGTCCCACAGGCACTTGTTCATTCCTCACACTAGAAACACAGGTTTCATTCTCTGCTTCCTCTGTGTGAACCAGCATCACCAACATCCTCTCTCTTGCTCTTTAGAGACTCTACCCATCCCCAGCAACACCTGATAGTCAAGAGACAGAATTTCAGCCAGAGGTGAGCAGGGAACAGAGCCCATCAGTCCGAGGCACCATGTTAACTTACCCTTGGGGTCAGGGTTTCACTCGTCATGGCAGCTCTGTCCGCATCGGGCAGGCACACCTCATTTCCAATTTTTGCTAAATTTCAGGACCATGTAGAAATATGGAACCAAGGAGCTTTACTCTTTCATGACCACCTGCCTGTGCCACCCTGGGCATCGTCCAAGAAGGTTGCCTCAGATTTGGGATCACTGAATATCAGGACAAGACAGGAGAGAGGGGCTATTTATCTATCAAGGCTATTTTCTGATTCCTTTTTTTTCCCTTCCAGAAAACATTTCAAATTCTGAAACAGTTCTGCAGCTAAATAGCTACAGAAAATTTGGAAGGCACCGAAGCAAGTGTCACGAGTCAAGTGACTTACTCTCCAATCTTCAGTGTCTTCAATTGTAAACTGTGGGATATAGTATATGTTGTTGTTTTTTTCTGCTGCATAGGATTGTTGTAAGGCACAAATGAAATCATTTCCACAGAGAATGGACGTATTATCATCAGTATCTTTATCACTATCTTACTGAAGACCAGTACCAAAGACCCATGCCTCAAAATCATGTCATTTACAGGACATCTTCTAGGTCAACCATCTTGGATGTAAGACTACATTACTTCATGTTTGAAAGATGCTGGATCTCTCCAGAATTAAGGTCTTGAATAAGAAGAGTAAAGTCTCAGGAATTAAGACACTGCAAATTCAGAATCTATCACTCCATGGAGGGAGCTAAACTAAATGTGCCTTTGCACCAGTTACAAAATAAGGACTGAGTGTGTAAACAAGGATTCAAGAGGAGTATTGACCCTACTCTTGAGTTAATCTGCTAAGCGTTTTGCTCAGAACTTTAAGAAATATTTTCAAAGTGACATCTTCCTATAAATAAGTAATACAGCAATTCAGAAATATTTTTACTGTTTTGTTATGGCAAGTCCCACAAGGGCCTACTCATGAAGACTCTGTTCACTGAGATTTCTTAATTAAAAATGCATTTGCTGAAAATATTCTATAATTTATACTTCATAACAAGAATAAAAATTACCTTTTATTGAGGGCCCATTGGGGCACACATCATCTCATTTAACCCTTAGGACAACATGACAACTCCCAGATATATTGTAGAAGCTATTCTTTTTTTGTTCTTTTTGTACCAGCAGGAAAGTCTCGTTTGGGGAGTTTAAGTAACTTATCCAGTGTCCTAAAGCTAAAAAATGATGAAGTGGGGATACAAACCAAGGATTATATAATTCTAAAGCCCTTTTTCCTAACCATTATTCTAATTTGTCTCTTAATTCAGACAACCTCTCATCTAGTGAGGCTAACTTAGTAGGCATTTTGCTGCAAAGAAATATACTCAAAGGGTCAACCTTTACATCATCAGCTGGCATGTTTCTAGAAAGAAAAAGCCGCACTGGATCAGATCTTCATTAAGTCCATTCAGCCTGGCTGGGTGTCATCATCTGTAGATGCCACAGGAAGTCTGATACTTATGATCATGACTTCCAAGTTCCCCTCATTGTCAAGATACTGGTAAGTTTAAGAAATGACCTGTGTAAGTTTTCAAAATCACCTAGCCACTGGGCAGTGGGCAGAGCAGGTTAACTCAGGGCCTATCAGGCTCATCTACCATCTTCTCCTTGACCCTCTGGCAACATTGCTCCCTGCAGCAGCCCTGGCACTTAGAGGGAGGACAAGAAACATTGGTCTTTCTCGATCCTTCCCAAGAAAGAAAAGAGACCCAGCTGGAAAGGGCAGTGCAGTTGTTTCACGGTAATGCAGGCTTGAGAGGGAGCTGGCCCCAACATAAGGAATGTGCAACTCTATCCGCTGCTGATTTTCTCCCCAAAGAGAGACCCTGTGGAACGTAAACTTCAACCAAGAATTGGATTTTCTTTACAATGTCAACAATTACTTTGTTATTAAAGAAAAAATCTGGGAGGGAGACAGCAGATGGGCACATCTGACAAGAGGCAGGAAGGAGGGAGCAGTGTTCCAGGTAGTGGAGAAGTTGTTCAAGGACAATTTGTGTGTAAAAATATAACCCCTATAAATCTGCCAGAGCCAACAGGACTGAAGACGAATCACTTACAGAAATGTGTCGTCTCTCCCTAGCGAAGCTGACCACGGGCTTAATTTAGGTGCACGCCCTGTTTGTACTGGGTTTCAGATATTTTTTTAAGTGAGGCATGGGCAACAAAGAAGTAAATTGATATCAGTCCCCCTGCCTTGTCCCGTTAATAGCATCTTTTGCCTCCTGGTATTTTTAGAGCTTTGATTCAAAATATAAAAGTCTATGCCATAATCCAGATCAGCGAGCATATCATTGCCTTGGCAGTAGAATACTGGCCTAAGAGCAAGAGAGCCAACTTTTTGTTCCCAATGCCATCATCAACTTTCTTGTTCTTGTCGGCATGACTAAAAAGGATGGAAGAGCTGATCCATTATTTAGCCAGTCGAGAATTGCCTAAGCAGCTCATTCAACCCATTAGGATATAAGTCACATTAAGGCAGAGATTCTTTTTTTTTTTTTTTCTTGTTCATGCCGTATCCCCAGTGCCTGAACCATGACTAGGTCCAAGAAAGAGGTCAGTTATTATTTGTCACATTAATAAATAAATCATCCATCCATTTATCCATCCTTGAAGACTAATGCAAAATAGGTATGGGTTTCCTTTCCATGGAATTGCAAATGATACTCATTATCTCGTTCAACTTTCTCCCTGACAGATGGGTAAACATATTTCCATATTACTTTAACCACTGTTCCACAGTTTTGGAAGAGGAGCTCCCCTCTGGGACTGTCTTGCACCAATGAAAACTTCCACTTAATTTTCATACCCACCCCTACCAACTCTTGAGTAGTGGCCTACTTTCTTAACTTCATGTGCTCAGCAGCTTGGATAATATAGGTTACAGACAATTAAACAGAGTTGTGCTCAGAATCATTGCTCTCTGGATTATCAGATTACAGTTTTATTCCATCATACTTTCTTAAAATGAATGATCTATCAGCTTATTATGGGAGGTTTTAGAAGAGACACTTCTGATCTGCCCTTGGCTAAGTCACTTCCAACTCCTCATTTGGAGAGAAACATTTGGACCAAATCAGAGGTTCTAAAATGGCAACATTCAGAGTGGATGGAAACCATGGACCCTTCTATTTGACTCACATGGAAGTTTTTGTTTCGTGTGTGTGGTGTGTGTGTGTGTGTGTTTGTGTGTGCCAGAGGTGAGGGTGGGGGCTGGGAGAAGAGGTAGGTATGTTTAGTTGCTTAGTTGCCAAGAAATAAAAACATCCTCACATAACAATCCAAAAATCCAAATTCCCCATCTTCTCTTTGGAATTCAGATCTGGCATCACTGGGCCTAAAGTCTCACATTGTTCCCTTTCTAACTTGATCTCTCTGGTTCTACCAGTGCCCTCTGACCCACATCACTCCTTAATGCTGACCTCCTGAATTGGGTGATCTCTGAAATTCCTTCCATACTGAACATTCTATCATTATGGAATTCTATGCAATACTGCCAAACGGTATTGGTTCTCTAATAAGCATTTGATGAGAGTCTGCAGTGGGTAAAATTCTGTGTTGTCACTATATATGATTTATTTACTTCTTAGGATCCTGGGGACACTCGATGCTCTGAGTCTGTTTCCTCATCATTAATGAGGGGAAATGCTGCTAAACAAGAAACTCTGAGGCTGAGATATCCAACCTACTGGTCTCACTTTGAATGTAAAGCTAAAGGATTAGAATGCTACCTTATTGCTGCTTCTCAAATATGCCCAGGTATTAACTTTGAATGACTGTCAATGAAACAATTTGCTCATTGACTTTCTTCTAGTCGATGAAGTAGATAGTATATGTTGTAAGCCAGTACACTTTTCCCATGGAACTCATTAAAGCTATTTTTATTTTGAGTAGAGAATAAAAACAGGCCATGAATTTTGTGGGTTTTTTTTGTTTTTTTTTTGTTTTGTTTTCCTGAATAATCCCTTCTATTTCTCAAATTCTGTGATTCTGTGTTTTGGGTTTTTTTAAATGTCTTTCTCTACCCAGAACAAAATACTCCCAAACTGGAGATATTCTACAAATATCATCTTGGTAGAAAGAAATAACATTGAAATTGCCTAAATATACTCTATATGTTTTCCAATACAATTACTTACCTTCTGGCCTCACAGGAGTCCTATAAAGTAGGTATCATCATCCTACTTTTACTGAGAGGCCAGTAAGAGCTGGAACTCAGTGTGGTCTGATTAAAAATTCTAAGCTTTTCCCACCATCTTTCATGGCTGCCTAGAAACTGTAGGCAGTTACATGATTTTAGATGGAAAGAAGCACCAGTGACTTGACTATCCCTCTATTACTAATATTACTAAATAGATACATTCTTCTCAATAAGGAATTTAGAAAACTAGAAGAAACTTGTAAATCTCTCAATAATTTTAACAGTAATTACTTTTCATTGTTGAGGGTTTTTTTTAACTTTTTCAACACTTTTGTTTCCTCTATATTTATTTTTTTTACTACATTCTACTCATTGCAAATGACACTGATTTTTCTTTTAGTCATAAAAAGTTTTAAAAATGAGTCACTATAAATAAGTAATAACCAGGGGGGAAATACAGGTGGCAAAATGAGACACCAAAGATCAGAAAGAAACGCCAATGTCTGAAGTTGGAGATAGACTAATCTGAAGGAGGAGGTGTGTGACCAGAACTCTTGGGAAGGACTTACTCTCGTTACAAGTTAATGAAAATCCCTCCCCAGGGAGCTGCCATCTTATTGGCTGGCTGTGGGAAAAGACCAGAAATAATGAAGGGTCAACAAGGAGAGATATTACTCAAAGAAGAGATCTCTTTTTGTCTTTGTAGTGTTTCTCATTTCCTCCTCTGTATACCTCTGTCCTGTCTTTTAACTCCACCCGACCCAGGGCCTATTATTTTTCTATTAAGAAGTGCATGCATCTTTAAATTCCACTTAATTGGTCACTGATAAATCTGACTCCTCTCTTGAACACTGAAGTCACTCAACTCAAGTAAAAATTTTCTTATCTTCTTAGTAGAGCAAATGGAAATTATCTGCATAAAAATAATAAAATAGATAAATAAAAATTCCCTCTGTAAGAAAGAACATTAACAAGAACACAAAGTAGAAAATGCCAAGTGTTTAGCAAGACTTCAGCTTCATTTTATTTAAATTCTCCATTGTTTGTAAAAAATTCTTAATAGTTTGCAAATCCAAATTTTCCACTACCAATTTTATCCTTGGCCACTTGGCAAGCACTGGCTTTTTTTTTTTTTTTTCCCTTTTCTGCCTCTGTTACCCCAGTGCAGAATTTGGAGATTTGGATATGTGAATTCTGAATTATGAACCACTGCAATAAAAATATCATCTCTGTGCTGGGAATAGCACTAAGAAGCATCAGGACCTAGACTGTTACAAATTACTGGGAGCAGACTATCTCTCCATCCTGCTATACAACAGAGATTCAGAACACACAAAGAATAGAGACACAAAGTCTCTAGGGGTAGCTGATATGTAGTAAAATCCCTTTATAATTTAGTACACACAATTGCATATAACTTTTATACTAACCACATATCACTCATTGCATAATTATTTCAGGATTGAAAATGTATGACAAATGTGTTGTAACTTCCCCACCCCACCTACACCGTGACAGACATTACTAATCAATTGTGGAACTGTTTCCTGTTAGAATGGCACTGAAGAAGGATGGTCAGAAAGAGTGTCCAGATTAACACTTTTCTTCATAATAAAATCCAGCTTTCCAAGGACTGATATTCCTATAGATGCCAAAATCAAAGCCTCCCCTTTATAATGTTGGATAAATATCATTCAAATTTTCCTCTTTTGGTTCTTATTTCAGAAATCCCAAGCAGTTCATGAACTTATTCTTTCTCCTATCAGATCTTAATGCAATGGGTTGAGTTTCAGCTTTGGTCAGGTTACTGCCCTTGAAAAAATTGAAGCTTCCTGCCTATGTCCCTCTTAATGAGTCATACCTGCATTGTAAAGGCCATGAGTATAAATCCTCACTCAAACTTATTTGACCCATTTTTCTTCCTGAAAAACTTGTTTCAAAGATCAAACCTCAGGCAGTTACTTTAAGAAAACTTGCCAGAGTACTATTTTTCGGCATATTAATATTCCCCCTTGAATGAATATGAGCTACCCTCATCTCTCTATGCCCACTTCAGCCACTCAGGCTTTTCCTTAGTTTGTATCGTTTCCAGGTCTTTGGCCTCATTGATCATACATGAATTCTAGGTATTGGCCACACCCTTATAACAGCAATCTCCTCTATGACATAGGATTTGGCTTATGGTTTAAAATAATGCCCAATAATGCCTTGGATAAAGAACTTTCACTTCTCTTATCTTACTTTGCTCTCACAATAGTTCAGTTAGGTATGAGCCATTTTGTGTCATTTGTCCCATTGGCAGATGACAGAACTGAGTATCCAGGAAGTAACTGAGAATATCTTAGTGATGACCTAACCAAGTCTATAGCGCATATCTCCTACAGCTCATGCTTGACCTACAAGCCAGTTAAATCCTTGCACAGAATAAGTTCAACACTTTTCACATTGGACTTTTCAAACATTTGAAGCTTTGTGCATTGAAGGCCTACTCTGGTGGATTAGATCTAGCTTTAAATCACTAGGCTTCTCTCTATTGCAATAAGTAGGTTTGCACCTCCCTAGTCATTGCTGTTGTTTTCCCACTGTTGTTATTTAGTAGAGTTCCTGTCCTTGGAGAGAACAGTGTAACTATGTAACTTATTTGAAGAGTCACCACCAAGAAAAGAAATGCACACTCCCTATGGAGTTCCAGGAACACTGAAATAATTCTCAGTTGATAGCATTAGAGAATTCTTCATGGAAGAGGGGCCCTTGAGTTGGGTTTCAGTGAATGATGAGGAAGGGAAAGATGAGTAGAGGCATTCCAAGGAACATAACTGTCATGAACAAAACTTCACACTAGTCATAAAGGTTTTCTTGTCTTTTCAAGATTCTGGTTTCCACTATATGAGATAGAATATTAAGGATCATCAATGGCAAGAGCGAAAGCAATTCCTCTTTGTCTGAAGGCACCCTGAGATTAGACAGAGACCCAAGGACCCTAGGCACATTTTTTTTTTGCAACCAGTCACTGTCACTTATCAGTGGCCCATTCTCTGATGGACACAATTAATGTTTTCTCATTCTCATGCTAAGTGCTATGCAAACGCAGCTTGGGAGAGTTCTCCTTTCAACCATACTCCCAGCCTTAGGGCCCTTCTGTTTAGAAGTTCTAAAGTCCTACAGCATTTAGTACTTCTGCATTTCCCATCTAGTAGTTGGGAGAAACAGCCAGATATCAAAGGAGGAGACTCTTCGGGCTGTAGAAAACATTAAATGTTCTTAGAGAGGAACTGGGATAGGAAGGGATGGGTGTCTAGCCCACCAATCAAAATTCCCAAAATACCAAAATGAATTTAATTGATCTACTCTAGGCTCCTCCTCATATCAGATACCCTTTGTATCACATCCCATTTAAGGGGAAAAAATCCACCAGGAAAGCACTTTCTATTTGTTAGAAAAGTTAACTGGCCCATCAAAAATCACACAATATAGTTATTTACCTCCGCTAGATCCCCTTAGGTCTCAATTTCTAATAATGGATGGCTTAATTTTTAACCAGGTAAACTTATCCTCTTCTGGGGGTTAACTAGCTAATTCGCCATTCCCCAGGAGATGGTGCCTTAACACCAAAGGGTCAACTTTATTTTTTTTATTTCTGAATCCTACAGATTATTCACATCCCCTTCCAAGCTTCCTCCTTAGTGACTTTGAGCAAGTTATTTAATCCCTCCATGCTTCAACTACTAAAAAGGACTGCTGAGAGTGCTTCTATCATAAGAGTTGTAAAGATTAAAAGTAATAATTCATTCAAAGTATTTAGTGGAGCTCCTAGCACATAATGAGTGCTCAAAAAATATTAGCTATTAATTTCACTTTGAACCGTCTCCGGTTACAGTCACTGCCTATTCTGCACATTTGCACAAGTTTGCCAGTGGCTAAAGCAAGGAAGGCTGAGCAGTTTCTCACACATATATGAAATATATATATAAAAATATTTATTGCATTGTAGAAATTCTGAAACTACCAAAAAGTACAAAGAAACATAATCGCCTCAATTCTACTATTGACATAAACTTGTCAAGTTTTAAGTCAAAAGCATTTCCTTTTTTTTTTTAAAGATTTTATTTATTTATTTGATAGAGAGAGATAGATCACGAGTAGGCAGAGAGACAGGCAGAGGGGAGGTAAGCAGGTTGATAGGTTGTAAATCTAATTGCATTTTTTTCTAATTTGTTTTTTTTTATCAAAAGTAATGAAGAAAAAGCTTAATGCATTCATAATATTTGAATTTTTTCCTCTGTGACATCCCTGACAGTGTCATCAAAGAGATGGTAAAATATGTGTGAAGAGCACAAACACTGGACCGGTGACCTGAGTTTGAATCCAGACATTATCTCATTCTAGCTGTGTGATCTGAGGCAAGTTTCTTCTCCTCTCTGTGGTGGTGCACAACAGACCCACTGCCTTTGTCTAAAATGTGGATAATACTAGCACTTACCAAGTACGTGCAGACATTTAGGACATTTTTTGCACGTTTTTCAATGGGTGTGCTGGTCTTCTTTAGATGGATCTGATGAAGAAGACAAGGTAGAGTATATCTAAGATAAGTAATGGCATAAACAAACACATAAAGGAACATGAAGTGTCATGCCCGTTCCTATATTTGCACCTTTCTAATATTTTCATAAGATCTAAAGAATGAAAAACAAACATGGTTTCATGCACTGTTTTTCACTTCATGAACCACAATTTAAACCAAGTGAAAAAAAAGAGCCTTGACAAGTCTACAACATGAAATTTTCTTGGTCCAGAAACTTTCTGCTGTCCCCCTGGGTCTAGCAGCTCCAAGGTCTTTTACCTGTAATGACCCTTGTTGAGCAGGTGTGATGAAGTTCGCCTACAGTTGCTTCAGAATTCTTCAGAATCTTCGGAATTCAGGTCTGAATCTCAAAATGTAAATTATACCAGAATACCTTTCTTCTCCTTATTATGCAGCAAAAATGGGGATGTTTAGAACCCAATTTTGTGTTCTAATATTGTCCTCATGTGTGGGTGACACTACCTAGAAAGCAGTCCCAGAAAATTCATGGAGAATGGAAAGAAACCTCAGACTTCATCTGGTTCAACCTTTTTATTCACACTGAAGGTTCTAGACCACCCTGGTCACAACAGACCCAAGAATGGGGGTGCAGATGGCTCAGGGAGACTTCTAACCTTTGAGTTGAGGAATAGTCTAAGTAATTTGTTTAAAAATGTGTAAACCCAACCCCAATGTTGACAGATCAGCTAAACACGAGGAGCCACAATTACTTTACCCCATTTGCCCATACATCTTGTCCCAGAATGGCTTGAGGCATTTTATGAAGGTGGAATGTATTTGAGAACCATTTGTCTAATATGCCAAACCTCTCTTCCCAGAGCTTTGCCTTACAGAAGTCATCCAACACCACTTCAAATCTCTGGGTCTCAGTTTCCCTCATAGGTAAAACAAGGGTACAGTTCTAAAATGCCTTCTAGAACCAACATCTCAGGATTTCACCTATGGAATCATGATTCCCCTTATTCCATTTAGGCCTATATATTGACTCAAAGAACAGACTTTCCCAAGACAAGGTACTTTACGACAACAGAAAATCATCACCCCTAAAATTACTATTTTTTAAAAATAGCCCAAGGGGTCAGCAGAAATTATCAGCCAGGCACAAGATACAATTCAGGGCCCCTCAATTCCAGACCATGAGAAGCCAGGTACACTCCAAACGGGCACTGCTGCCAAAAATAAAAACACAGGGGCGCCTGGGTGGCTCAGTGGTTAAAGCATCTGTGTTTAGCTCAGGTCATGATCCCAGGGTCCTGGGATCGAGCCCCACATCCAGCTCTCTGCTCAGCAGGAAGCATGCTTCCTCCTCTCTCTGCCTGCCTCTCTGCCTACTTGTGATCTCTGCCTGTCAAATAAATAAATAAAATCTTAAACAAAATAAATAAAAAATAAAAACACAGGTACTAACTTAGACAAGAGACATTTTCAAGGTATTCTTACCTGACTTCACAAACAGGACTTTTCAATACTTCCAAGTAAAAATTTTTAAAGCTGCTTTTAATACCATCTTCTCCATGATGTTTTCCCCAAGACACAGTCCCTGATTCTCCTCCCTGGTATCACAGTCTGGGATTCTCACCTATTATTGCACATTAGAATTCCCTGCTTGGTGGAGAGGTGTAAAAAATTCTTATGACTTGTGTACCTACCCTCAGAGATTCTGATTTAATTGACCTGGGCACATGACACCAGCATCATATCTTAAAAACTCTCCAGATGAGCCTGGCAGGCAGCCAAAGTTGACTGCTGGTTGTCTAGATGAACTGGCCCCAAAGTGAGGTGCCTACTTCATCGGCATGCTGAACAAAAGTTTAGGAGGTCTTTTATACATATTTCAACTCTTTATAATTTATATCTTTGACTATATTAGTATCTATTATTACATTTGTAATGGATTAGTGTAACGGTAAATGTATAATTTATAAACAAATACACATTTATCTGGCTTGCATTCCAAAACAAGTGTTTTCTGATAGAAGTATGTCCCTGGAAAGTTTGAATCTCAATAACTCATTGGGTAAGTAAGTAGCCATTTCTAGTAAGTGGGCCTTTCTTTAATTATAGTCTCTGAGGTCTGTTTTTAGCTAACTTGTATAGTGTTATCTGCCTTTCATTTGTGCATTATGTCTTGTCTCCCAAAGTAGATTGTAAATGGCTTTAAGGCAGAGACTCTTTTTCTTGCTTTTTACTGTTCTCCATATTTCTTGGCATGGAGACCCATGGCTGTTCAACTTTGGGTAAGCCTCACTTAGCTCCCTCACTAAAAAAATATTGGTAATAATAGTACCAACTTCAGAGCATTTTTATGAGGGTTAAATTTGAGACACAGTTTCTAACATATATTATGGGCTCAGTGAATGGGAATGATTTTATTACTTGTTTGTTGAGTTGAACTCTTACCTCATATATATGGGATACCAGGTCCATTCTAGAAAATGAGGAGAAAATGCATAAGACATAGCTCCTTTTAAGGAACTCATAGTCTAACAACAGCAGCACCCTAGACATTTAAACATATATAAGGACACATAATAGATGCTCAGATTGGCACATGTATAAAATGCAATGAGAATATAACTAAGATCCAATCTTGTTTCACTTTTTCCCTCCCTACCCTCCACGATCCCCCACCCAAGATGGGACCAGGGAGGGAGACAGACCATAGGAGACTCTTAATCTCAGGAAACAAACTGAGGGTTGCTGGAGGTGGGGGGTAGAGGGAGAGGGTGGCTGGGTTATGGATATTGGGGAGGGTATGTGCTATGGTGAGTGCTGTGAATTGTGTAAGCCTGATGATTCACAGGCCTGTACCCCTGAAGCAAATAATACATTATATGTTAATTAAAAAAAAAGAATATAGCTAAGGGAACAATTTTTCCTAGGGCCTTAAAGCATGAATATGAGTTTTCCTACAGACAAGAAAGAGGCATAAGCTTGGAAGAATGGCAAAAGCAAATGCAGAGAGTACTGGTTCTCATAAGTGTAAGTCAGGGGACCTATGGGAATTCCTGACACCACTTTATGTGGTCCACAGGGTTAAAATAATGATTATAAATAATTATTTTCTTTTTTCCACTCATATTCTCTCTCAAAAGTATAGTAGCATTTTCCAGAAGCTACATGACTTGCGTTATTCAAATGATTGAATGTAGAAGCAGCTATGAGAATCCAGCTGTCTTTCATTAAAGAGATTTGTAAAATGTAAAACAATGCTTCTCTTTTCAATAAATTTCTTTGTTTTGGAAAATACAGTTATTATTTATATAAAAAACATGTTATGCCGACATGTAATGAGTTTACTATTATTTTAAAATGAGTTAATGAATATTTAAAAATTTTTTCTAATATTTCAATTATAATTTCTAGTATGTTAAATATCAATGTGTGTGTGTGTATATCTATCTACTTCTATCTATCTATCTATCTATCCACAAAATCCCCATAAAGAAAAGGTTTTTGAGGTCCTCAACAATTTTTAAAGGTGAAAAGGGTCCTGAGACCACTAGCATAAAGGCATAAAATTGCATGGTCTGTCCAAGGAATAAATGAATAAATGAATACATGCAGTTAGCTAGCTGCCTCCAGTTCTTTTTGGAAGTAGACAGAGCATAAATTATAAATATATACATCACGCATTCATACACAATGAATGTGATTATCATATCCTCTCAGCCCATGAATAACAGATAAAATACACCAGAATGTTGAAAGAGTTAACCTGAATTTATTGGTGATTTTGGGAAAGGAGGGGGGAGCAGATTGAGTTAATCCAATGAAAGTCATCACATATAAATTTGCTAACTAAAATACTCCCTGGGCTGAGGTCATGTGTTTAATTTTAGCAAGCAGGGTGAATATGTTTGGGTAGGTATTTATACTAAGTGGTGGACTGAGCTGGAGATAGGTTTGGCAGTGGAAACAGTGATACAGCCTTTATTATTTTCAATGCAAAAAAATGAACTATTAATGTGATGTTCTGGTTGAGAATTTAAACTCTCAAAAAATCTGGAAATTCAAAGTCATGGTACCCATAGCAACCATAACTCTGCCCCCTTGCATGCCCAGTGTGGAGTATTTTGTATTGCAGTACATGCTGTGAAATCTATGCCTAAATGTGCTATATAGCAGAGTTACAGTTGCTGTGGGAACTGTAACTTTGAATTGCCTGCCTTTTGTGTCATTAAACTTTCAGCTGAAGTATTGCATTAAAGGAATTTTTTTTCAGCCACTGCGTTCCCTTATTTAAAAAAAAATTGATTGGGCATTTTTTTTAAAGGATGTAAATGATGTTAGACTCAAATGGAAGGATAATGCATTCTTGTTTCCCAGATATATGCACTGATATAGCATTAGTGAATTACCACATTTACATATTTCAACCTGCAATAACAAGTCATAAAATTATCCTCTATTTATATAGCACCTTTAATCCTGAAGGGTCCCATCACACACATAGACACACTGTAACCGAACCACACTGGACGAGGAAACTCAATAAATATTTAACAGCGCCCAACAAAATTATACAGTGCTTTAGGACCGGTGGTAGGGAAGAAAGGTACTGTCATCCTGTGGTTGGAACACAAGCCAAGGAGTGCGAAATCTCCTGCTTCAGTTTTACTTTTGCAATGGCATTGGCTCTGCCCTTGGGTTAATGATTTGAATCCCTCACCATTCTGGGTGCTCCGTTTTCTCTGTTTACTGGATGAAGTATTTCTAGGTCCAATGGCAAGGAAAGACTTCAAGAGGTCATTTGGTGGTGTCTATTACTTCCAGCCAATGAACATACCTACATATTCTTGAACAGACCACTTGTACGAAATTCTGCTATGAAGGGTACAATAGTAAATATTTTAGATTTTGAGGGCCATACGGTCCTTGTTACAACTCCCCACCTCTGCTGTCGGAGCATGATAGAAGCCATAGACAACACAGAAATGAATAAGCATGGTTGAGTTCCAGAAAAATGTATTTATGGACACTGAAATTTGAATTTCATAAAATTTTTATATGTCACAAAATATTATTCTCCTAGTGATTTTTTTCAAACAATTAAATATGTAAAACACATTCTTTGCTCATGTCCAAAACAGGTGGTAGGCTATAATTTGCCAGTCCTTGCTCTAGAAGTTTGGTTGCATGTCGGGCTCAAGGCTACCTTTAGACAGAGATGTGCTTCTAAATATTTAACTAGCTTCCCTTCTTTAAAAAAGAAAAAAAATTATGTGTGTGTGTGTCTGTTTATATCCAGATCTAGATATGTACATATGTATATATCTAGATTTGGATATATACAAATATGTGGGTGTCTAAGTTCATTATACATTTTGCTAATATACAGGAAGTGTAGCATAAATGTACATGCAATAATAAAATATATAATACTTTTCACTATAAATTCCATATAGTCAATCTATTCTCATATACTGCTTTTATTAACTTTTTGCTGAACTCCTGTGTTCCTAGATAACTTATGATTGCATTAACAAATGAGTATAGTTGAACGGAATGTCAGTTGATCTTTTTATTTATACTAAAGAGAAGATGAAATTGAAAAAACAACGATGTATCTCAGAACTTTAATCTTTCATAAATGACCTGAGCAACTTCTTTGCTGAATCAGGTTATAACTTTCAAGTATTTCCTCCACTTTTTTGTATAATTTTGCATAATTGGTACAGACTTGACACACTTTCAAGTTAATTTATATATTAGTCAGGGTTATCTAAAGAAACAGAACCAATAGGATGTGTGTATACATATTGGCTTACATGGTTTAAGGAGGCTTAGAAATCTCAAAATCTGCAACTTTAAGCTAGAGCCCCAGGAGAGCTGATGGGCAGTCCAGTCTGAGTCCAAAGATGAAGAATCAGGAGAGCCAATGGTATAAATTCCAGTCCAAAAGTCAGCAGGCTCAGATTCATGAAGGGCCAATGCTTTAGTCTGAGTTCAAAGGCTTAAAAAGACTTATGTCCCATCTCAAGTACTCAGGCAAGAGTTCCCTCTTACTCAGACTTTTTGTTTTATTCAGGCCTTCAACTGACTGGATGAGGCCCACCCACATGGGTGGGTGGAGGAAGGTGGGCAATCTGCCCTACCCAGTCCACTGATTCAAGTATTAATATCATCCAAAAAATCCTCATAGACACATCTAGAATAAAATTTGACCAAATATCTGGGCTCCCCATGACCCAGAATGATAAATATAACCATCACAATCGGCAATGTTAACATTTTTCTCCATCATTTTCCTAAGTTTAAACAATAAAAAAAAAAAAAAATACAAGCCCTGATTTGTTATGTTCGCTGAGTTCCATGGCCTACATATTCCCACCACAGCCAATTGCAAGCCATCAACATGCCAACGGACACAGATTGGGAAGGGAACACTCAGTAGCACACCATCTTATAGTATTGCAACTATAAAAATACAAAAGCTAAAAATAACTTCAAGAGTATATAGATAATAGTAAAATGTAGCAAAATAATCAGAAAGTGATGAGTTTTGAGTATGTATTACCTTTGTTTTTAATACAATACTTAATTGTGAGTTCTTATAATTTAATGCTTAATAATAGAGATTTTTAGTAGTCAGCTTGCAAAATTCTTGAAAATGTAATAATCATCTCCGGTGAGTAAGTAATAGTTGGTTCCAGCACACCTCAAGAATGGAATTGTGCAAGCCCTGGGTAAGGTTTGTCTGGTCCCCTACTTTCTTCATGAAAAGGCTAACCAATTTCACTGGGCCAAAGCTTACTGAAGACAAGAACAGAAATAATCTCACTGTTCTTCTTGGTATTATTTTTCCTCTGAAGTACTCAGATCTCTTTACACCCTGAGTGAATTACTACATTTACATATTTCAACCTGTAATAACAAGTCATAAAATTATCAGTCTGTGGCATGGCAAAATGTAGGTGGAGACAGCCAAGGGACTTGCTGGCGCTTCCGTGGGTTTAGTGGCCTAGCACAGGGGGCTGCCACTCCACAGATGACCAGTCTGGATAATTCTGCCACAATTATCTGAGAAATCCTGACAAAGCCAGAATTAGGGTTTGAGTCTGGCAGATAATTATAGCTATGGACAAGCAGACATAGGAAATCAGTGAAGAATGGTCCCCTTGACTTTCAGTCCAGTGATTTACCTACCATACCCACTCTGCTTCTAAATAATGAGTTGCTTAATGCCTGTCAAGTAATTTTAAGTTATAAATCACCAAATACAAGGCATCATTAATGTCCATTTGAAACCACACAGAGAAATCTTTAGTAGGCAGTATATGAGTCCCCCAGTAGAGCCAAGACTCCATTGTCTGTACATTTTCTTGTCTTCTTTTTTAAAAATCAGGTATGGTAAGGTGTTTTAACAAACCTCAGATGGCTGGGATCTCTGGTTTTAGAATAACCTAAGATAGCTGTCCCCAGCAATACCAGGCTGAGGGGTAATTTGATCAAATTCTTTACTAATATGTGGATCACAAACGAAGCTGAAGAATAAGGAGCCTGGAACTTACCACCACCCATCCACCCCCTGAGATGAAATGGTGTGTCATCCCAATAGAGGAATAAGGTCATGATCTAGTCAAATGTCATATGTACACCACTGCAGTACATTCAATTTAAGAAAGAAGAAATGAAGCTTATTTATTTCTAAACCAAATAACCCATAAATATCAAGGCATTTGAAGACAATGAATTGTTAAAAATTAAGGGGGTCTGGGTGTATCTGTGATCAGGATGAGGAAGAGAGACTTGGGTATCATTTACAAAAAATTTTAGAAAAATAGATTCATCATTGCTACTATAACTGGAAATGGTTTGGACAAATTTAATCCAGCTTCCCTGAGAATACCTAATTAATCTCAGGCCCGGAGGAAAATCAAGATTAAGATAGAAATTCTCCATCTGTACTGATCTGTACTGAGGGCAGAGGAACTTGGGGCTTCCGTGTCCACAAAGGGCATCACATGATTCCTCCCTGGAAGATCTTCTCAGAGTGCCTCGCTTCCTTCCTGGCTTTGGCCTCAAGCTCATGAGAAATCTGTACCCGGCTACAGACCTTACTGCTTGACCTGAGTTGGAGACCCATGCCCACTACAGCCCAGGAGACAGGCGACAAATACGAGCCCCATATTTAAGATGTAGCTCAACCTTTGACCACTAGAGGTCTCCTGGAAAGCAATGACCCGTATAACCCGGTTTATCTTCCTTCAAACCAATAGACTTGTTGCACTAAGACCTGGCAAGCCTGCTCTGCTGGAGGCCGCATTATTAATAACGCCACCCACCCCCACCGCTGACTACGGCGCCAGGCTAGGAAGGGGGAGGAGACTAGGTGGTGGCTGACCCTCAGTGCTGGTTTTTCGATCCACGAATCAGTCTGCAGACTCCGGGGTTACCCCCTCGAACCCCACTTCCTAACCAAGCAAGACGGGAGAACCCGTAACTCAAGGTCCCCAGGTGGGCAGCACGGAGTCCCACGGACTTCCATCCAGCGATGAACTAGCAAACGGACCAATGTGCAGAATCACCTAGCATCAGGTCCACCAAGAGGCCAGGATCCACCCTCCCCGGGCTTCGCCCCCACTGGTTCCTCCCTGCACCGGGCCCCCCACCCCACCCCGCATCTCCTCTGCCTCGGGATTGCCAAAGTGGCCCGAGTTTAGCCGGTGGAAGGAGACTAGGGATCCATTCACCGTCCCTGTTCTGACCCATGCGGTATTTTCTGCAAAAATTAGCGGCTTCTTGCTGGAAGAGGAAAGGAAAGGGGAGGGGGGAGACGAGGGGGAGCAAGAAAGGAAACAGCCAGGTTGAATTCCCAGTCTTTATCAAGCAATTCGCTCACCAGTGAAAGAAAGCTGCAGTGGCAGATTCGAGCCACATGCGGTAGTGTGTAGCAATTAGTAGATAAAATGCTGACTAAAGTGCTAAAACATCAAGTATTATTGTAGCCAAGGTCAAAAATGCTTCAGTTGTCTTTTGCAATTTGGGGGAGGGGGGAGGCCCAGAGGTGCGCAGAGAGGTTTGAATTTTCGAAATGGTTGCCTTCTTTCTTCAAACTGTACTTTTTTTTTTTTTATGATCCTGTTTATTATAGCCCAAGCTGCCTAATTATGTCACTGCTGGTTTTTGCAACTAACTTAATCCTCCTGATCCTTTATGAAACGATTCACAGGCTCTGAAAAAAACGTGTTTGCTGCTTCCCCCACCCCTTGAGGGGGTGAGAATGATTTTTTATTTTTTACCTTTTAAATAAACCAAATAAAACAAGACAGTTGGATTTTGGGCTAGCAAAGCAGCAGGAATATAGATGCGTGGGTATAGGGCCCTGTGTTTTAGTGTAAGAAAGAGCCCAGAAAATAGTGGGTCATATAAACATATACTGCTTTCTTTCCCACTCCTCTTTTATACACAGTGAGTTCCAGCTACAAGCTTTTTTATAGATAAATGAAGCAGTTGCTTTCATGATTATAACTGTCCTGAATGGATTGTCTTCTTACAACATTCAATCTGTTTATGAGTATTTACTTTACATTAGCCCAAGGACCCTGCACTGCGGGAGTTTGCCTCTATTCCCCTGGGTGTCGGTGTCTCAAGTCTTACATCTCCTCTGTGATTGATGGAGCCTTGAATCCACGTTATTACTCTCTCACAAGCAGAAATCAAACAGGCTATTAACTACATTACTTCAAAGAACTGTTTCAATACAATCTCCTTATCTTAATTGAAACTTTCTTTGTATGGATATTTGCTACACAGATAATTTACAGGTGCCTATCAAGCATCATACTAAAGAGGTAAAATAGAGAATATTTTTTTGTTCTGTTTTTGTTTTGTAAAAACACAACATTGTGATCTGTAGTTTTAAAAGCCATTTACAGGATTGGGCCAGAGGTTTGATTTATTATTAGATTTTATTATGTTCGTGGGGGATGGTTGTGCTGGTGCTGTAAAAAGAGAGGGAAGATACTCTGATCCAGTTTTGAAATTTAGCGTTCATCTGATTACAAGACTGCAGATATTCAAAAATATTCAGACCCAGAGCCCTGCAATTGTTAACATCTGAAAAACCTTATCGGGAGTTTAGAGAAGAGAGATTATGCAGCAAGCAGCCTAGTTCAGCGCCTACCTTGAAGAGGCAGAGAAACAGGGTTTCTAATTAGATGAAGTCCCTCACAGGCACTTAAAGACTTACAGCACCAAAACCAACAGAAGTTGCTTAGATGCTCTAAAGAGCTGTGTATTTTTTAAGAGAGAGAGATTTAATATACAATCCAGGGATACCCTCAGGCATTCTGTTGAGGTTTCCTGCATAAATGCTGCTGCATTGGTCATACAGGAAACTGACTCAGAGTCGATCTCAAATATGATCTTGTCAAAATACTGCAACTCAAGTTTTTAAATATAGGATGTCTTGAACTGGATGTATATATTTACGCTAACAGGACAGAGACTAACTGAAGCCTTAGGCATCTCTCCTATATTAAAAAAAATACGTAAAATGTCCTTCAGTCAAGTCCATTCATATGTAAAAAATGAACAAAATGGGTTATTCTAATCAAACGTCTGCAGTATGCATCATAAAGTTAAAAAGAGAGAGGGAAAGCATGAGAGAGCTGTAATTTCTCTTTGTAACCCATGTTTATAAAATAGAAAGATCAGATGAAATTTCAAGGAAGATAATTAAAGAGTGATGTGCAAGTCATAATTTGGCTAATGCCAAGATGGGAGACTGTGAATTGTTACATTGTCCTCCTTCATTGTGCAGAGTTGTGATATTACTTTAAATTATTAAAATAGTTTTCATCTTTAAGAACACTGGCTCTTTGGCATGGGCTTTTATTACTTATTGTAATTGGAGGATCTGCCATTTTCTTTCGTTTATCTCTGTGTGTATAGAAAGGAGATAGATCTTGCCTTTTATTACTTCCCCATGTTCTGAATCAAAAATGTGGTTTAGATAATGTTAAGTGCCCTAATTCTAGCTGCAGCGGACGCAGACGTTATGAGAAGGCATAAAAATACACACAGAGGGTCTTTCCACCTCAAGTCACTGAATATGAGGCATTTGTGCTCTGCCGGGTGTATTAACTTCAGCCATGTGAATATAATTTTCATTAAAGTAATCCTGTTTCAACTAGATGCTGTGACTAGAGGTGAAACGTTGCGAAAGCGTTAAAAATAGCTTACTAGTAATTTCAACATCCTGTAATTTTATCACAGATCAAGTTTCAACTGTCATACTATACAGACCTTATTCCCCATATAGTACATGTTTACTTTTTTAGCATGCCAGACCCACTTTAGAAAGATTGGTGCCAATATAATAAAATGGGGGGGGGGAGCGGGAGGTGCTGGAAGGAGTGGGAGGAGAAGGGGGAAGGGGGTGGGGAGCGTGGGGGAAGCGAGTACACCATTTTACATCAACACTGCGAAAATGCAATCTAGCCTGGCGGAGGACGGGCAGCTGGGTCGGAGCGAGCGAGGGCTTTGCAGTCTCTGCCTGTTCCTTGTTCTGTCGCTCTTAAGTTTCTCTGTGTTTGCATAATAGCCGTGCATGCAAACCTCGCAATGCTCCAGGGCTCCAGAACAATAAATATACACATTTAAAACCTTTATTGTCTTACGGTTCATGCCCCCGGTTTTCAACAGCTTAATTTCTGGTTGTATTTAACTAGTTTGCAAATGGATTTTTTCAGTTTCAAACTATTATTGAGGAAGCTCCCCTCCCTTTTTTAGCGGGGGAGGGGATGGGGGTGGGGTAGGAGTCGGTATATTATTCCTGTAGCGCTGGGTTATATAAACACATTATCATTTGAGAGCGCCCTTGGCGTCCATCAGCATTGTAAACACGTACTAGTGTATATACTTCAAAATTAAAGAATGCACACGCAGAACCGGGAGCCTGAATTCATATTCCGAGCAGACTCGCTGCTCGCATTTATTGATTTATCATGCATCGTTTATTGTTCCAGTCCCTAAATGCAGCCGCTGTCCGTTCAATATTGTTTGCAAAATCCTGAGATGTGTGTGCACTGCTCACTTGTCTGTTTTTTTTTTTTTGGCTGAGTATTTTTTTGCGAAGCGAACAAATGCATTAATATTTATATGTTTATATAATCGATAACCCACTTTTCCCTTCCATGTAAATAGGCATCAAAAGATAATTTAACAGATTAGTTCTCGAAAACATGGCAGTGAGGAAGCGTAATTTAACTATCAAACAAATCTACATGTCTAATAACAGCAAATCTGCTAAGGAGCATTAGAAAGAGGAGCAGCGCCCCGGAATCTCTGCAGGAAATGTTCTTTATATTAGACATATACAAGCAGGTCCTGTCAGATGCACAGCAGAGCTTGCTAGCTCTCGTCTCCTCCAAAAATCTCATTAGACGACACCTCCAGACAAGGGAGATTGGGAGGAGGGAGATCTCATCTTCACACAGTTTTAGGGTGGATTTTATTTTTACAAACCTTTCTATATGTTTTTTGTCTTGATCCATCCGCTTCCCGCCGAGATCGGACGGAACCTTTCTTCCGATTATGAATTTGATCATCCCACATTTGGAAGGAAACCTACACAGTTTTGACAGGAGCTGAAAATTGAGTCGTCAGAGAAATATTAGGACATATTTTCAATCATTTTGGTGCCGAAGGGGAGGCAAGAGCTCAGTTTTATATTGAGACATTACGCCAGCTGAAGGCAGAGAATGTTTTTCCCTGCCAGGACCTGATGCAATCCATTCAAGCCAACAAGTTTGGAGAGAATGTTGAGTTCAATCAATTCAGAACGTCGAGATGGAGCCCAACTCACTCCAGGTATTTCGCTCTCCTCCGCTCCTCCGATCCCGGCACCCCCCGGCACCCCCCAGCCCCCCAACTCACCCACACCTCTGCACCCACCCACACCCCCCACAAACTTTTCACCAAACTTTTACCCTCTGCATCCCTCAAATCATTTTTATTGTTTAAAAAAATCCCTGCACTGATCATACATACATAATGTAATTTTACCGCCTCGGATGGAGAAGTAGGGAGAGGAGGCGGTGGGGGTGCCCGGAGTTTTTTTGTTGTTGTTGTTGTTTTGTTTTGTTTTTTTTTTAAGGGAGGCAGAAAATTTGTGGGCTCTATTATTTTTCCACCCAGCTTATATCTGTTGGCTCCTCTGTATTAAGAGTGTGGATGTCTGTGTGTAAATGTGTCTGGGAATAGATGTTTGTGCTCTGATGGCTACGTTATTTATTTGGTGCTTTTTTTCCCCCTGCAGTGGGTCGGCTCACCGTGTGGCTTGCACGGACCTTACATTTTCTACAAGGCTTTTCAATTCCACCTTGAAGGCAAACCAAGAATTTTGTCCCTTGGCGACTTTTTCTTTGTAAGATGTACGCCAAAGGATCCGATTTGCATAGCGGAGCTCCAGCTGTTGTGGGAAGAGAGGACCAGCCGGCAACTTTTATCCAGCTCTAAACTTTATTTCCTCCCAGAAGACACTCCCCAGGGCAGAAATAGCGACCATGGCGAGGTGGTAAACTTATATCTCCCTCTCTTCTTTCTTTATTACCCCCCCACCCCCCAGTAATGCTTATTACAGGGCAAGCTTGAAAATACTGTATTCACTTCTGCAGGCGAGCAGGATCGACTCCTTTTTTAAAGGGGTAGCGCCACTAGCTGGGGCTCGAGTATTTTGCCATTGTCAGAGTTTGGCTGTCAGCTTTACAAAGAGGATCCAACTGCTGATTTTAGTCAAGATCAAATAACTTGTTCGAGAAGGGTTTTGTTCAAGGATGTGTGTGTGTGTGTGTGAGAGAGAGAGAGAGAGAGAGATCGAGAGAGATCGTTCGCTCTCTTGCTACTGACGCTTGAACATCACATGCTTTTTATATTTTTTTTTTTGCCTTTTGAAAATTTTACCTTCGCGTCTGGCTCAGTCGGGGCTGGGTGGATTTCTTTCGGTGGGTTTCGATATTGTTCACTTTTTTTTTTTAAGTAAGTATTTGATATGTTTAAGAGGGCGGAAATTACGAAATGGAGGCAGAGTGAGATCAAAAGCTATTGAGTTGGCAAAGACGTGTTGAATAAAGTGATAAATGACAGGTACTGGAATAATACATTCAAATAACTTGCAGATCTGCCCGGGCGGATTTCAAAGCGGTCGTGTAACCGGCACAAACACGTTAAGCATTAACAACTATCTCTCGCCCCCACCCCCTCCCCCTCGGACAAGCCATTTGATGTTCTAGTTTTCAATTACTCCACGCAAAGTGGACGTCTTCCAGCGCAGTCTTTGGGGATGTGTGGGACCAGGACCAGGGAGGGAAGGCAGAGGGGTGTGTGCTCGCCCACTGGCCCTACGGGTCCGGCGGCCTCGGTGCCCAGACGGCGCTCGCGGGGAGGGTGGGGAGGGACCGAGCTTCGCCGGCACGTTTCTGGACGGCCGCGGGGGCGCTAGCCGCGCTCCCGGGAGGACGCCCGAGGTGAGCTGCTGTCACCGGGCGCCGGGGCGGCCGCCTCCCTTCGGCTCTGTCATTTCATGTGTGACCGCAGTTCTGCGGGCTCCCCTTGTCAGCTGACCGACCTCAGCGCCGTGATACCCACCGGGGGAACTATTTTGGGGAGGCTGTGCCCTCGGTGCGGTGGGGAGGGAGGGCGCGCAGCCGCCTGGCAAGGCTTTGTGTTGCCCGAGCGAGAGCTGGGTGATCAGACTGAGACTTTTGAGGGCAGGTAGCTCTGTGCCAGGCCCTCGAGCTTTCGAGGTAGATGTAAGGATCTTTTTGTTAAATGAATGGTTCCTCCGTTTAACTCATCCCGGAACGTGGAGCTGCCTGCCAGTCCTTCCAGAATTCCTTGGTCTGATGGAGTTGATTGTACTTTTGGCATCGCCAGTTCACTCCCTCTCCCAGGATCGAATTACCCATCGGTGGTTTATGCCGGTTAATTACTGGAGTTAGTCAAAACCTTCGCCCTCAGATCTGCCTCTTCGGAAATAAGCCCCGCCCTCCTCCCCGAACGTTCCCCCCCCCTCCCCCGCCCTCTCCCGCCAGCTTTGGGTTTTAAACGTTCATCCTTCCCGACGTCTGCCTGCAATTTTACAAAGGTGTTGTTTGGAAATACTGTGAAAAATCCTGCACCCTACCAACAGGTTGAGCTCTTTCCCCCTCCCAAGGTCTAGCTCGGTCCCCTCCCCCGACCCAACTTTCCTGCGCAGCTGTCTTCCTCCCCTCCCCCTCCTGATTTCTTATTATTTGCTTTTCAAATTTATTACTTCAACATGGCCTGTGATCTGGAAAAGAGAAGGATTAAATATCCAGAAAAGAGCTGGTGCCTAATAGACTTCTGACTAAACCCAGAAGGAAATTATTCAGTGTTTTATGAGATATTTTGTGGTCACTCTCCTTCTCTTTCTTTTTTTTAAATTGAAATTGAAATATTTTTAAAGACCCCGAATTGACCCCCCCCTTGGTCCAGTTTTAATTTCTGTCGGTGTAATTAAATAGTGAATTCTGATTTAAGACTAAGAACCATTTTTGCCCAAGGTTACATCTGTTAGAACTGCTGATAATGCATAGATACACATTTTTTAAATAAACGATTTTTAAAAATTGTTCATTAAGGGCAAATGAAAGCGGACCGTTGTAATGATCTGTACATTTCGTCGCTGCTATATGAGCCATACCTAAGAAAATTAATCTTGCCATTTAAAAGTAATCTCTAGGGGGTTTGCGGAGGGAGATGGCTCTATTTATAATCCTCAGCTGCATATACATCGTCTAATATTATGCATGATTTGTTTCTTAATGCTAACATGGCTGGTAATTAGCTGTATGATTATACTTGTATATTTCATTAGGACTTTGGCTGATGTCATTGTGAATTATTCAGCCATATTAAAATAATTTTCAATTGAGATAATGACACGCCTCAAAATTATGCAAATGCAGGCTGCATTGTGCAAAATAATTATGACAAATGTAAAGCAGGTAGAAAGTTTCCCAATCCAGATCGGTTTTCCACCCTGGTGATGTCATTTCCCCCCTGGCCTAAGTTAGTCATTCATTAGCTGAATGGCAGCAGCAGTCTCCTCCGGAGGAGAGCCTACGCAAACCAGCATTTACTGCAGGCACCTAGAGGGGGCAACAGGGTCCTCTCATTAAGAAATTTGCTTTGTTTTCACTTACTCCATTAACTTGTTTATATACAGTGAAATGATTTTTGTTATTGATTTTAAATAGTTTTGAATGATCCATTTGCAAAGTGTAACTGAAAGAGAAAGGTTTCTTGGTGATGTGCACTGTTACTTGGAGAAAATGTTCAGCACATTTAATCAGCCAGTACAGTTTATTTTAAGTAACCAAATGGAGGTTAATAATTTCTTGACTGAGCTGACATCAGCATCCATTTCGAAAGGACAGCCTGGACTCAGTATGCTTTTTTGGTTTAAGAGAACCATTCTGTCTATTTATGATTTCTTGAAATGTAAAGACGTCAGTTCTAAAAGCAGGAAAATTATCATTGTGCGAGATTAGAAATAGCGTCCCTGTGTGGTTTGCTATCATCTGCAGAGGGCCTTTTTGGGGAATATTTTATTGATCCTTGCAATAGTTGTATGGGGCTGGATAAGGCAGGACTTTGTATGCCATTTTACAGATGGAGATGGAGACAGGCTTAGAGAAGTTATGTGGTTTGTCACAGGTCACCAGGCTAGAACGTAGGCCTTCCTAAGCTTTAGGATTCTTTGTCCCCCCACCCCCCACTGAATCCTACCCTTGACACCAGAGTTTTAATGCAACCTATTATATTCTAGAATTATGCGCTAATATGGGCAAGCCCTTGTTCATTTTAGAATCATGACTAGTCAATCCATTTTGCCAAAGGTCACTGGATTTTAGGTAGCAGAACCATTCTTATTCTATTAAGTTCAGCTGATTTGAGCTCATGGTATCTAACAAGAGCAGTTGTGTTTTAATACCATTGTTAATAATCATTAACAATTTCTTATTATTTATAATAACTCTGATAATGACTTACTGCTGCCTTCACATACTTCCAGTGCTGGCAACTGGTGTGGAGAAAAAGCAGTCCAGAGTCACATCTTGATTCTGCAACTTAGTATTTGTTTGACCTTGAACGAGCTTAAACACTGTGAGCCTCAGTTTCTTCAGCAGCAAAATGGGGACAATAAAGAGGCAGACTGTGGATTGTTGTGAATATCAAGAGGCATTATATGGGCAAAAGTACTTCAAAAATGGTACAGTCCTCAAATAAATAGAAAAGAGTGATGACCGCAGCTGCCTTTATTATAGATATTATTAATTTATAAACAATAAGCAGAGAAACTAATATGCCTGTGTGGAGGTTCCCAGGCCTAATCATGATACTGTCTTAAATTACCATGAAAGTGAATAGTAGAGCCATATACAGGAGTTAAGTGTCTTTAGTAATTACCCACAATTGCCACATTCAGCCACTACCTCTTCAGAGGAGGAAAATGGCAAAGTAGGCGGGTAATTGGTTCTGTACTGGGTAACTTCTGATTACATTCATTTTCAAATTGCCAAGCGCTTCATCTATGGGCAATATATCCTTTTCGAAGAGGTAGATGTGCAAGCTTGGATTTCAGCCTGACTGTGGTCTGGATTCTACAAGAAGCTTTCCTCGTCACCTGTAACTATGAGTGTGGATGAGTCAGCTAATGATGTCAGGAAGTCAAGATCAAGCAGATTCTAGCTAGTAGTCAGGATTTCTATAACTGGTTACTATCTGGTTAAAAATGGTCAAAAATTCATATTCCAGAGCCCCTGTTGAAACTAACTCGATTGGAATCTCTGGAATTGGGTTCAGGAGCCTACATTTTAAATATTGCCTCACTTTTCTCATCTATGAAATGGAGATACAGTGCCTACTCCCTAGGATTGCCTTAAGGATTAAATGAGTCAATACATGTAAAGTGCTTACAACTGAGACTGGCACATAGTATATTCTTCAGTAGTTGGCTGACTCATTGTTATTATCATTAATATTTGTACTGCTGTTCTCGTTGAAGTTTGAGACCACTACCACTACTTTCTTTCTCTCTCTCTCTTTAAAAAAAAGAAAAAAAAAAGATTTTACTTATTTATTTGCAAGACAGAGAGCGGCCACTGAGCAGCGAGCCACACGTGGGTCTCGATCCCAGGACCCTGGGATCAAAGGCAGAGGCTTAACCCACTGAGCCACCCAGGTGCCCCCACCACCCCTTTTCCTAAAGAAAGATTTTCTCTGTGAGAGGACAACATCTAGGTTAGTTTGCTGAGACAAATACCCAATACAGGTCTCCCCAGATCAGGTTGGCTTTCATCTATAGGATGAGTTTTGCCATGTCATCAAAATAAGAAGTTCCTTAAAGATTCACATTTCAGTATGGAACTATGCTGCCCTCTGAATCGGTAGGATTTGTTTAAAAGATTGCCTGCTTGTGTCACATCTCGTGTTAGTCAGACATGTCTTGAAATCTAGGAGGTGCTGGACCGACCCTCTTCTAGCTGTGTGTGGATAGCTGCTCCATCTCTGGTCTGTATCCACGAGCTGACTTTTTAAAAATTTCCAAGACCTCTTCAAGTGACCTCACTGGCCTTGGACCATTTCTTTAGCTTTTCCGAGTCTCAGTTTCTCCATCGGTAAAATGGATCTAATGATCTCTACTTTGTCAAGAGAATTAGGAACAACAACGGAAAGGGCCTGCCAGCTGGCATAAGCACTTAGAACAGGAGAGCTCAGCAAACAAGGGATGCAGTTCCAGCAGTTCTTAGTAGTTTTAGGAATGACCTTCAACTAGGAAAAGGAGTAACTTTTCTCTGACTGGCTGGCCCTTCAGAACTAGGGTGAGAACTAATGAACTGTCTGGTGAGAATCCAGAGGACTGTGATAAGCATCAGTGAACTATGGCCTGAGGGCTGAATCTGGTCCACTGTCTGTTTTTGTAAAGTTTTATTGGAACATACTCAGACTTGTTTGTTTACGTATTGTTTATAACTGCTTTCAAGTTACAGTAGCCGAGTTGAGTAGCTGTGACAGCGACCATATGACCCGCACAGTGGAAACTGGGAAATAATTTACTGTTTGGTCCTTTACAAAAATGTTTGCTGACCTCTGGCCTATGGAGTTGATTTGAAATAGGGAGCGGGACTATATACTTTTTTCTCTTTCTTACTTGGGTTGGAGCAAGACCCAATAAAATTAAGAAATAATTTAACAGTCATATGTCAAAAAAAATATCTGTGCACACAAATCTCTGTTTCAGCATTGATTCTAATGATATTAAAATTTAAGAATCAGTAGAATGTGTACTGAGTTAGATTTTGTAGGTTCAGATCCTAACTCTAGCAAATGTTGGTGTCATCTCTCTTGAGTTAATCAAAAACTGCTTGTTGAGTGCTAACCAC